>PVKU01007908.1:67341-80681 GCA_004027475.1 Anoura caudifer
AAAAAAAAAAAAAAAAAAAAAAAAAAAAAAAAAAAAAAAAAAAAAAAAAAAAAAAAAAAAAAAAAAAAAAAAAAAAAAAAAAAAAAAAAAAAAAAAAAAAAAAAAAAAAAAAAAAAAAAAAAAAAAAAAAAAAAAAAAAAAAAAAAAAAAAAAAAAAAAAAAAAAAAAAAAAAAAAAAAAAAAAAAAAAAAAAAAAACGCCAGGGTAGAAATACTTATATCAGACAAAATAGCTTTATAAACAAAAGCCATAAAAAGAGACACTGAAGGACACTTCATAATACTCAAGGGAAGAATACATCAAGGAGACTAAACATTGTAAACATATATGCACCCAACATAGGAGCACCCAAATATATGAGGAAAATCTTGGAGTACTTCAAGAAAGATGTAGACAGCAACACAATTACACTAGGGGATTTTAATACCCACTGTCAAAAATGGATAGATATTCCTAACAAAATATAAACAAGGATATTTTGGCATTGAATACTGTCCTAGATAAATGGACTTAACTGATATATATAGAAACATTCCACCCAAAGAAGCAAAATACACATTCTTCTCAAATGAACATGTGACATTTTCAAATATAGACCACATAATAGGACACAAGACAAGCCTCAACAAATTCAAGAAAACTGAAATTATATCAAACATTTTCTTGGACCACAATGACATGGAACTAGAAACCAACCACAAGGAAAAAACACAAAAACACTCAAATTTATGGATATTGACCAGCATGTTATTAAACAATGAATGAGTCAAGAATGAGATCAAGGAAGAAATCAAATAGTTTCTGGAAACAAATGAAAATGAACTCATAACAGTCCACAACCTATGGGAAATAAGGAAGGCAGTCCTCAGAAGGAAGTTCAGAGCTATACAAGCTACCAAAAGAAGATAGAAACATTTCAAATAAACAACCTAACCCTACGTCTACAAAAACTGGAGGAACAACAACAAACAAAGCACAAAGTGAGTAGAAGGAAGGAAATAACCAAGATCAGAGGAGAATTAAGTGACATAGCAACTAAAAGAATAATTCAAAGGATCAATATATCCAGGAGCTGGTTCTTTGAATAGATAAACAAAATCAACAAGTTTTTATGCAGACGCATCAAGAAAATAGAGAGAAGACCCAAATAAACACAATCATAAATGAAAGAAGAGGGATTACAACTGAAACCACAGATATACAAGGAGTTGTAAGAAATTATTATGAATAATTATATGGCAAGAAATTTGAAAACCAAGGGGAAATGGACAAATTTCTAGAAAAGTATAATCTTTCAAAATTGAATGAAGAAGGAGCAGAAACCTGAACAGACCAATAACAGCTGATGAAATCGAAGCAGTAATCAAAAAACTCCCAACACACAAAAGCCCTGGAACAGATGCTTTTACAGAGAATTTTACAAAACATTAAAGGAAGAGTTAACCCATATCCTTCTCAGACTATTCAAAAAAATCCAAGAAGAGAGAAAACTACCAAACACTTTTTACAAAGCCAGCATCATCCTAATTCCAAAACTAGATACAGACAATACAAAGAAAGAAAATTATAGGCCAATATCTCTGAAAAACAGAAACACTAAAATTGTGAACAGAATATTGGCAAACCGCATGCAGCAATATATTAGAAAGATCATATGTTATGATCAAGTGGAATTCATCTCAGGGATGCAAGGATGGTATAATATTCACAAATCAAAAGACATAACACATCATATAAACAAAAGGAAAGACAAAAATCACATGATCATATCAATACATGCAGAAAAAACATTTGATAAGGTACAACACCCATTTATGATAAAAACAATCAGCAAAGTGGAAGTAGAGGGAACATACCTCAACATAATAAAAGCCATATACATGACACCTACAGTCAACATCATACTCAAGGGGCAAAACTAAAAGCTTTTCCACTAAGGTCAGGAACAAGACAAGGATGACTATTTTCACCACTTCTACT
This sequence comes from Anoura caudifer, assembly GCA_004027475.1. Taxonomy (NCBI): domain Eukaryota; kingdom Metazoa; phylum Chordata; class Mammalia; order Chiroptera; family Phyllostomidae; genus Anoura; species Anoura caudifer. Next base: position 69,322 of record PVKU01007908.1, read on the forward strand.
TAACACAGTATTGGAAGTCCTAGCCACAGCAATCAGACAAGAAATAAAAGGCATCCAAATTGGGAAAGAGGAAGTGAAATTGCCACTGTTTGCAGATGCAATGATACTGTACATAGAAAACCACTTAGACTCCACCAAAAACTACTAGACCTAATAAATGAAATTGGCAAAACTAAATGATTCAAAGTCAATATTCAGAAATCAAAGGCATTTTTATACACCAACAAAATATCAGAATTGGAAATCAGGAAAAAATCCCATTTGCTATAGCAACAGGAAAGATAAAGTACCTAGGAATAAACATTACCAAGGAGGTAAAAGACCCATACTCAGAAAACTGCACAACACTGAGGAAAGAAATTAAGGAAAACACAAACAAATGGAAGCATATACCACATTCATGGATTGGAAGAATTAACATATTAACATCATCAAAATGTCCATATCATCCAAAGCAATTCATAGATTCAACAGAATCCCCATTAAAATACCAATGACATATTTCACAAATATAAAACAAACATTTCAAAACAAGAAAAGATATTTTCCCTTTTTTTGTTTTTGATTTTTTTAGATAGAGGGAGGGAGGGAGAAAGAGAGAAAAAAACATCAGTGTGTGGTTGTCTCTCATGTGGCCCCCACCAGGGATCTGGCCCACAACCCAGGCATGTTCCCTGACTGGGAATCGAACTGGCAACCCTTTGGTTCACAGCCCACACTCTATCTATTAAGTTAAGTCAGCCAGGGCCATTTCAAAAATTTATATGGAAGTATAAACAACCCTGAATAGCTACAGAAATTTTGAGAAAGAACAGAGTAGGAAGGATCACAATACCTGATATCAAACTATACTGTAAGGCCACAGTAATCAAAACAGCCTGGTACTGGCATATGAACAGACACATAGAACAATGGAATAGAATAGAGGGCCCAGAAACAAACCCAAGTTTCTATGGTCAATTATTATTTGACAAAGGAGGAAGAAGCATACAATGAAGTAAAAACAGCCTCTTCAACAAATGGTTTTGGGAGATCTGGTCAGCTTCATGCAAAAAAAGGAAACTCTATCACTAACTTACAGCATACACAAAAATAAATTCAAGGTGGATAAAAGAATTAAATATATGTCACAAGCCCATAAAAGTCCTAGAGGAAAAAATGAGCAAGAAAATCTCAGATATTCCACACAGCAATATTTTCACCAATATGTCCCCTAGAGCAAGGGACATAAAGGAAAGAATAAACAAGTGGGAGTACAACAAAATAAGAAGCTTCTGCATGGCTGAAGGAAACAGCAGTAAAATGAAAACAGAATCAACTGTATGGGAAAATATATTTGCAAATGATACCTCAGACAAGGGTTTGATCTCTAAAATATACAAAGAACTCATACAACTCCACTCCCGGAAGACAAACAACACAACTGAAAAACGGGCAAAGGATATAAACAGACACTTCTCCAAGGACATACAGAGAACCCAGAGACATATGAAAGGATGCTTAGCATCACTAGCCATCAGAGAGATGCAAATTAAAACAATGAGATACCACTTCACACTGTTCAGAATGGCCATTGTAAACAAATTAACAAACAACAAGTGCTGGCAAAGGTGTGGAGAAAAGGAATCCTAGTGTACTGTTGGTGGGAATGAAGACTAGTGCAGCCTGTGTAAAACAGTATGGAATTTCCTCAGGTAATTAAAAATGGCACTGCCTTTTGACCCAGAAATACCACTGCTAGGATTATATCCTAAGAACCCTGAAATACCAATTTGAAAGAACCTATGCACCCCAATGTTCATACCAGCACAACTTACAAAAGCCAAGTGCTAGAAGCAACCTAAGTGCTCACCAATAAATGAGTGGATAAAAAACTATGATACATTCACATCATGGAATACTACACAGCAGAAAGAAAGAAGGAACTCCTACCCTTCACAACTGCATGGATGGCACTGGAGAGCATTATGCTAAATGAAATAACCCAGATAGTGAAAAAAATACCATATGATCTCACCTATAAGTAAGACCCAATCAACAAAACAAACAAGCAAGCAAAATATAACCAGAAAGAACAAACTGACAATAACCAGAGGGGTGTGGGGACAGGGACAATGGGGAAAACAGGGGAAGGGCCATTGAAGAACATGTGTAAAGACAAAGGGGTAGGTTCTAGGGTGGGAGCCTGGGATGGGTTGTGTGGGGGTAGTTTTGTATGGAAATGGAGACAACTGTACATGAATAACAATGAAAAACAGAACATGGGAGAAGAGGATTTAGACACCAAATGTAGATATCTTTAAGTATTTTTAAAACAAAGAACAGAGAAATTGCCTGGAAGATGGTTGAAGACAGGGGAATGCACTTGAGAGATGGGTTTCTTTTAAGATGGAAGAATAAGCACATTTGTATGCTGAGAGGAATAGGCAAGTAAAAAGAAAAATTGATAATGTGGAAGAGAGAAGAGAGGCCTGCTGAAGTAATGTTCTTGACAAGATAAAAAGGTTTAGGAACTACTGTGAAGTTGGAAAAAAGGGCATTATTAATAGTACTGAGTGTTCATGTATTCTAACTTGCAGAAGGGCACAGAATAGGAATATAGCCCTGGTAGGTTTGTACATATGATGATAAGGGTCAATAGAACCTACTCTTTCTTTCCTTTAGTCCTTATATGCATTCTCCACTAGAATGACAAATACTAGTAGCATAGAAACAGATACATAAGTCAATACAACAAAATCAAGAGCCCAGAAATAAATCCAAACATATATGGTAAATTGACTGTTCATAAAGGTACCAAAAATGCTCAATGGGAAAAAGATAATCTCTTTGATAAATGTTGCTGGAAAAAGTGGATATACACTTGCCAAAGAATGAATTGAATGCCATCATACACCATACACAAAAATCAAATCCAAATAGATCAAAGACTTGAACAAAAAACCTGAAATGATAAAACTTCCAGAAATAAACATAAGGGGTAAGTTGTTTGACATCTGTCTTGGCCATGACTTTTTAAAATTAGATACCAAAAGCAAAAATTTACAGGTAGGACCACATCAAACTAAGAAGCTTCTGCACAATAAAGGAAACAAAACATGAATAAAATTAAAATGCAATCTACAAAATGTGAAAAAATATTTACAAACCATGTATCTGATAAGGAGATAATATTCAACATATAGGGAACTCATAAAACTCAATAACAAAAACAAATAACCCAAACAAAAAATGACCCAAAACCTGAATAGACATTTTCTCAAAGATGTACCAATGGGAAATAAGTACATAAAAAAGATGCTCAATATCACTAATCATCAGGGAAATGCAATCAAAACCACAACGAGATATCACCTCACACCTTACCCCTCAAATCCTAACATGACTATTATCAAATAGACAAGAGACAATTAAAGCTGGCAAGGATGTGGAAGAAAGGAAACCCTTGCACACTATTGGTGGGAATGCAAAGTGGTAAACCACTGAAAACCAATATGGAGTTACAAAAAAATTTTTAAACTACCATATGATTCAATGATTTCATTTATGGGTAGCATATTTTTCCATGTACAATGCACACCCATGTTTTTGGCCCAAACTTTCTGGAAAAAAAGTCTTCCATTTTAATTTTTTAATTCAATTTTTAATTTATTTATATTTAGGAACAAAACTGATTCTTGTATCCCAGGGTATTATTTTGCATACAGATATCATTATTACTTTCTAGAGTTACACCTTTAACACATAAGCATAAAAAATAATTAAAAACATTTATATAGACACAGAATTAGTACTACCCACATATAATGCACACTCTTATTTTTCCCTCAAAAAATTGGACAAAAAAGTGTACATTATACATGGCAGAATATAGTATATGTCTAAAGGAAATTAAATCACTAGATCAAAGAAATACCTGCATCCTCATTTTTTTTACTATATTCATGATAACCAAGATATGGAAACAACCTAAGTGTCCATCCATGGATGAATGGATAAAGAAAATGTGATACATACACTAAAATATTATTCACCCTTTAAAAAGAAGAAAATCTTGTCATTTGCAACAAACTGCATGAACCTGGAGGGCGTTATGCTAAGTGAAATAAACCAGACAAAGAAAGACAAATACTGCATGATTCTGCTTATATGTCAGATAGAAAAAAAATCAAACTTATAGAACTAGAAAGATGAATAATGGTTGTCAGGGACTAAAAGATAGGGGAAATGTGGAGAGATTGGTAAAAGGGTAATAACTTTTAGCTATAGTAACTATAACATGAATAAGTTTTGAAAATCTAATGTATAGCATGTTGATTACAGTTGATAATATGGCATCATATAACTGAAATTTGCTGAAAGAGTAGATCTCAACCGATCTCACATATAAAAAAAGTAACTGAGTTGATGATAAAAGTGACAACTAATTTGATATTGGAAATCCGTTCACAATGTATACATATATCAAATCTTCATTTTATTTGTCAATTATACCTCAATGAAACTGGAAAAATATTTAATGTCACACACACATACACACTGCTGCACAGGTAACCATCACTGGTGAAATGGAAAGAGAACTGGAAAATTAAAAACAGTGTTTGGTCCCAGCTCCACTATTTAATGTTTTGCGATTCTAGGCAAATTACTTCAATTATCTGATCTTCTGTTTTCTCAACTGTAAAGCAGGTTAACTAAGACAATTACTGAGAAATTATGTGAAAGTACTTAGTAACTACAGCTAAATGATTTTGAAAATAGTGAAAATATTCTTCTAAATCCAACTGATGTAAAAACATACAATATCAAGAATAATATGTAAGAAACTGTGCTTAGCATTTTAGACATCATTCCATTTAATCTTCACAACCTTTCAAAGTCAGCATGATAATAGATTATCATAGATTTTTTTAAAGACTGAAGCTTCCAAAGATTCATTCATCTACAAAACATCTGAGCACCTGCTACAACTTTTGTGCTAAGAAATCTATTACAGTTGACATCTGCTGTTTCTGCATGATCTGGACCCATTCTTCTTTGACAATAGCATTTGTATTGTTCCATGGAAGACCACTATTCCTCAGTCTTTGTCCATACATTTCTGGTAGAGAGAAACCACTCAACCCTTGCTCTAGATGTGGGCTTGTGACCCAAACTTGACTAAGTCAACTTCATCCCTCTAATCTTGGAAATTGGTTCAGAATTGGGCATTTGGCCCAATGAGATTCAATTCCAGGACATTTTATGGAACAATTTGCAATGAACTCTCTTCCACTGGAACTGGTAACTCTGGGGTTATAAGCCTATAGAGTTAGAACCAGCAACCACATAGAGAATGCCAACTAAATAACGAAGTCATCCAAAGGGGGCACAGTCACTAGATAGGGGTGAGGGATTGGAAAGTACAGAAAGAACTAGAGAGGCAATTTGGATTTCCTCATTTTAACTTCTGGATCAGACAATGCTAAAAGCAATTATACCTTTAGATTTCTCACATAAATAAAGCAATAAATTCCCTTTCTACCTAAACTCTTTTTGAAATTGTTTTTTTCACTGAAGCTAAATAAATTCTAACTGATTATACATGTTTCAGATATGAAGCTATCAGATAATAGTGACTGTATTTGAACTAAAATCTCTGGCTTTAAAATCTTTGCCTTTTTCCATTTTTAATAGTGACTCTTCAACATATTTAGATAGATAGATGATAGATGATCGATAGATAGATAGATAGATAGATAGATAGATAGATAGATAGATAGATTCAGTTATTGGAGGCTCTAAGAAAAATCTATTTACCACTTACTACTCATTTGAAGAGTGAATATTACCTGTTAAGGGAACAGCCTCCTCATATTACTTTGGAAGAAATATGCTTTGGATACTTTGGAAGGCATAATAAAACTGTACTGTAGTTGAACTGAGTATATGTATTCCTGACCATTAAGAAGTTTTTAGACTTGATGAAGAGAAAATGTCCAAAAAGTTAAACATGCATTGTAAAAGCAGTATAGTAAAATATGGATCAGGCTGAAAACACAAAGATTAGAAGATATAGAATAATTGCTTGGTACAAATATTAAAGCACAGACCTCCTTGTAAACAGAGTCGGACAGAAAAAGGGCAGCCAGTTAACACCCTGAAATTCAAACCCAAAGACTGCATTACATATGGAAGCTCATTGCCATTTGACACTCAGTATGAAATTAGCACAATAATACAATGTCACACATTCAAGTGATGATACTTTCTGTAAAATCTTCACTGAAATCAATATGTGTAGGCTATTGGTCTGCCATAAGTCCCACTTGTCAGCCATTTTCTTAGATATAAAACTATTACCATTACAATTGATTGTAATTGTGTCCTAGATCTTATTAACCTCTTTTTATAGCCCATTTATACATCCACTATTTTTCTTATTTTTATTAAAAGAAATAATTTCCATCACTTGTGAATTTATAAAGCAATAAACTGCTTGTGATTACTCAGCACTTTCACAGAAACCATTTCCTAGTAATTACATAGTACTCAAAGCTAAGTAAGTAAAACTATCACCGTTATACTAAATTTAACTTTAAACAGTCATTTCCTTCTGTATTTTCTTAAAATTTGAATTATCAGGCAAGTTTGATTAGGAAGAGTTAGCAAATTTTCACTCCATCTATTAGCACATTAGTCTTAAAACTAGCCTGACTAGAAAGAAAAGCTAAAGATGGACTCAGGAGGAAAAAGGACCATACATTTGTGAATAACTGAAATAAACTAATTTTAATAATCTTTAAAACACAGTAAAACTTTGTATTTGTTTTCTCTGCCTGGAATTCTCTTTCCCCAGAGAGTCACATGCCTTGCTTTCTAAATTCATTCAGGTCTGTGATCAGATGTCATTTTCTCATAGGAACCTTTGACTTCTCAAACTAAAATAGCTAAGATATACATCACTCTTTGTCTTCAAAATTCGTTTATTTTTTATACTTAGCACTTATCATTAAGAGATATTGTATTACTTATTTCTTTAATTATTTGGGTGGAGCACGGAGGAGCAGGACCTTTGTATTCCTCCCCAACTGCTATAAAAGGGCCTGGTTTTGAATAATCACATAAATTCAGGAACCTACTTAGTGGATTATTCAGCTCCATAGCTTCTTCCAACCTTTTAGTCTCTTCACTGATTATTAGCAGCCACATTTGAGATTCAGTAAAGGAACTAAAAGAAAAGAAATTAAGCTGTGCACCAGAACTGAAACAGGGATTTTAAAAACACAAATATGAAATGCCAATAAAAATTTTCAAATATCTATCATTAGAACTCATATGAATGACAGATTTTAAGATAAATTATACTATTTCACTTGCCAATAACTGTTTTTTCTATATTATTAAAATTCTCAATGTTCTTAAATATATAAGAAAATAGGAAAACTTAGACACTGGTGGGGACTGTATAAACAATGCATATGTCTTCAGGACAATTTGGCAATAGATATTAAAATATTAAGTGCATACTGCCTGATATATCAACCCTAATTTACAGAGGTTTTCCAAGATCAAGGTACAAGGTTTCCTGCAGTATTGTTCATAATAGCTAAAAAATTAGTAAACACCTAAATATCAGAAATTAGGACTGGTTAAAAATCTATGGTACATTCTTACAAAAATATTTTATACGACCATTAAAATAATATTGGTGAACAATATTAAATGTCATGAAAGGGTGTTCACAATATATTAAGTGTAAAATAATTTATTAAACAATTTCTATAGTATGATTTCATTGCAAAATATTATTTTAAATAAATATATGGTTCTATAATATATATTAATAATATGTAATAAAATTTTAAATATCACTTAAAACCACAAACTAAACAGAAATGATTGACAGATTTGACTGTATGAAGATTATAAAACTTCTTAATAGTAAGTAGTAGGATAATAGTAAAATAGAATAAACAAAATTAAAATAGATGTACAATACTGGAAATAATTGGGAACAAAAAATGTGTAACATGAATATATGTAGTTATATAAGATTTTTAAAGAACTAAAATTGTATAAACCAAAATGCTAAACTTGATTGCACTATGGATATAATTACATTACAAAATGATTTTATTTTTCTTCTTTTTACTTGTCTATATTTTCTAAAATTTATACAATTAACTATTAACACTATCACTGAAAGGATATTTTTAAATATATGTTAATATATTTATTAACTGGAATGTTAACTGGATTTCCTTAAAAGCAATAAGCTTGGCCACTATGGAAAATGCATGTGAAAGTATATTGAGTTTTATTAAAATATCTGGTTAATCAAGACTGGCAAGATTTTAAAATACCTATGGTGTTCCCTTTCTCATTATTAACAATAAAAATTACCTTTTTTGATAATATATCCAGTTCCCTCTACTAATGGAAGCAACCATAGGAAACAAAATGGGTTTTTTATATTACTTTTATACTTGGCTGCAGATTTAATCAGCTGCATAGATATATAAGGGGGGACCCCTTGCCCAAGACAAACTGGAATTATCTCCTGGAAGCAGAGCCCCTTGAAGTATGGATTCCCCCCACTAGGTGAGTGTTCTAGGAACCCATCTGTATCAGTTCGCCAGCTGGTAAGAGGTTGCATTTGGCTTCAGTGAATTGTTTTGAAGGTTCTTTTCAATTTGTTTGCACAATTTATGTTTCTAGGAATTATCTATTTCATCCAGGTTGTCCAGTTTGTTATCATATAGTTGTTCATAATATTTTCTTACAATCCTTTGTATTTCTTTGCTGTCAGTTGTTATTTCTCTTCTTTCATTTCTGATTTTATTTATTTGGGCCCCCTCTCTTTTTTTCTTGATGAGTCTGATTAATGGTTTGTCAATCTTTTTATCTATCCAAAGAACCAGCTCTTGGAGTCACTGACTTTTTTGTTTGTTTAAACTCTATTTTGTTGATTTCTGACCTGATCCTAATTATTTCCCTGTTTCTCCTCATTTTGGGCCTTGTTTGTTGTTATGTTTCAAGTTCTTTTAAGTGTAAACTTAGATTGTTTATTTGAGCTTTTTCTTGCTTTTTTGAGATAGGCTTGTAGTGCTATGAAACTCTCTCTTAGGCTGCTTTCCCAGTATCCTACAGATTTTGGATTGTTGTGCCCTTGTTTTCACTTGTTTCAAGGTATTTTTGATTTCTTCCCTGATCTCATTGTGACCCATTCATTGTTTAATCATATGTTCTTAGCTTCCATGTCTTTGCATGTTTTTCAGTGTTCTTCTTGTGATTGATTTCTAGTTTCATAGCATTGTGGCTAGAGAAGATGCTTGATATTATTTCAATCTTCTTAAATTTATTGAGACTTGTTTTGTGTCCTAACATGTGGTCTATCTTAAATAATGTCCCATGTGCACTTGAAAAGTATGTATATTTTGCTGCTTTGGGATGAAATGCCCTGAAGATACTGATTAAATCCATTTGATAGTGTGTCATTTAAGGCTGTTGTCTCCTTACTGATTTTCTGTCTGGAAGATATATCCATTAAAGTCAAAAAGGTGTTAAAATCCCCAGCTATGACTACATTTCTGTCAATCTCTCCCTTTGTGTCCATCAAGATTTGCTTCACATATTTAGGTGCCCCTATATTGGGTGAATAAATGTTTACTACTGTTATACATTCTTGTTGGATTGTTCCCTTTATCATTATGTAGTGTCCTTCTTTGTCTCTTACTGTTTCCTTCATTTTAAAGTCTACTTTATTGAACATAAGTACTGATACCCCAGGGGTTTTTTTTCTTTTCAATTGGCATGAATTATCTTTTCCCATCTATTAACTTTTAGCCTGTGTATATCTTTCGATCTGATATGGGTCCACATGAGTCCACCATATATATGGGTCTTGTTTTCTTATTTATTCAGCATACTCTGTCTTTTAGATAGAACATTTAAGCCATTGACATTCAAGGTCATTATTAATAGATATGTAGTGTCATTTTGCTATTATACTATTTTCCTCTGTTTTTTTTCCCTCTTTTTCTTCTAAAAGCAAGGCCTTTAACATTTTCTGCAGTACTGGTTTGGTGCTAACAATCTCCCTTAGATTTCTGGACAAGATGGAGGCATAGGTGGACACACTGTGCCTCCTCTCACAATAAAGATTAAGGACAACAAATATATAGAACAAAAAAACAATCAGAACAGATAGAAAATTGAATTGTACAGAAGTCTGACAATGATTCACCCAGACCAGTAAGAAGGGCTGAGTGAGAAGCTGGCAGAGAGGGGACGCAGCAGGAAAAGGTGGTGGCTGGTGGTCCTAGGCACGCAGGCCATGGTTGGCACACCACAGGTGCACAGGTGGTGGTTACCGTGCACAGGGAGGCAACGAGCATACCAAGCGAGGTGCACAGAGTGGCTGACCACGGTCACACATTCACGCTCAGATAAACCAGGTGAAGACAGGCAGCAGGACAGACAGCACAATACAGGGCCTGAGCACTGGGAAATAAAGCCTAAAAGCACCAACTGAAAACACTTGTAGGGATTGAAGTGCTGGGAGAGAATCCCAACCTCAGAGGAGAGTTTGTTGGAGAGACCCACAGGGTTCTGGAGCATGCCCAAGCAGGCCCATGTGGAGATCAGCACCAGAAGGGCCCAATTTGCTTGGGGAAAGTGGCTGAAGGTACCAGAATCTGAGAGAGAGCAGAGTGAGTGCCATTGTTGCCTCTCCGACTCCGCCCCCACATACATCATCACAACTCTGCAACTGGCTTGCCTCATCCTGGTGAACACCTAAGGCTCCACCACTCACTATGTAACAGCCACAACCAGACCAAAAAAAAAAAAAAAACCTAAACCAAAAATGGCTCAAACAGGAGAACAGATCAAAGCCCTAGAGTTAATTCATCTAAGTGACCAAGAGGTAGCCAACCTATCAGTTGCACAGCTCAAAGCACTGGTAGCTAACCTATCAAATGCACAGTTCAAAGCACTGGTGATTAGGAAGCTCACAGAATTGGTTGATTTTGGTTGCAAATTAAATGAACAAATGAAGGCTACAATAAGTGAAATGAAGAAAAACGCACAGGGAAACAATAGTGATGGGAGGAAAACTGGGACTCAAGTCAACAGTGTGGACCCGAAGGAAGAAAGAAACAAACAAACAGAAAAGAATGAAGAAACAAGAATTCAAAAAAATGAGGAGAGGCTTAGGAACCTCCAGGACATCTTTAAACATCCCAACATCCGAATTATAGGGGTACCAGAAGGGGAAGAGGAAGAGCAACAAGTGGAAAACTTATTTGAACAAATAATAAAGGAGAACTTCCCCAATCTGGCAAAGGAAATAGACTACCAGGAAGTCCAGGAAGCTC
>PVKU01007909.1:0-24458 GCA_004027475.1 Anoura caudifer
ATTTCACTTATTGTAGCCTTCATTTTTTCATCTAATTTGTGAGCAAAATCAACCAATTCTGTAAGCATCCTGATCACCAGGGTTTTGAATTGCGCATCTGATAGGTTGGCAATCTCTTCATCGCTTAGATAAATTGGCTCTGGGGCTTTGATTTGTTCTCTGGTTTGAGCCATTTTCATTTCTGGGTTTTTGGGTTTTTGGGGTTTTTTTTTTGTTTTTTTTGGTCTAGTCTCGGCTGTTACGTAGTGAGGGGTGGAGCCTCAGGTGTTCCCCCCCAAGTTTTTAAGATAGTTAGCCAGAAGAGGGATTGCTGGGTCATATGGTTTATCCATAATTTTTTTAGGACCCGCCATACTGTTTTCCATAGTGGCTGTACCAGTTTACATTCCCACCATCAGTGAATAAGGGTTCCTTTTTCTCCACAACCTCTCCCATACTTGTTGAGGTGGTATCTCATAGTTTTTAAAAAAATATATTTTATTGATTATGCTATTAGAGTTGTTCCATTTTTTCCCTCCCCTCCCTACCTGGTATACCCCATTCCTCTGGCAGTCCCCCCACTTAGTTCATTCTATGGGTCATGCATAAAAGTTCCTTGGCTACTCCATTTCCTATACTATTCTTTTTTTTAAATTGTTGTTAAAGCAAAATTGTCTCCATTTTCCCCCTACCACTCTCCTCCACCCCACCCGCAATCCTACCCACCTTGGCTTTGTCCATGAGTCCTTTATGCATGATCTTTGACGATCCTTCCTCTTCTCTCCCCCGTTATCCCCCTCCCTTCTCCCCTTTGGTAACTGTCAGTTTGTTCTTTATTTCAATGCCTTTGCTTATATTTTGCTTGCTTGTTTGTTTTGTTGATTAGATTGCACTTATAGGTGAGATCATATGGTATTTCTCTTTCACTGCCTGGCTTATTTCACTTAGCATAATGCTTTCCAGATCCATCCATGCTGCCACGAAGCGTAGGAGCTCCTTTTTTCTTTCTCTTGCATAGCATTCTATTGTGTAAATGTACTACAGTTTTTGACCCACTCGTTTACTGATGGGCACTTAGGTTGCTTCCAGCACTTGGCTATTGTAAATTGTGCTGCTATGAACATTGGGGTACTAGGTTCTTTTGAATTGGTGTTTCAGGATTCTTAGGGTATAATCCCAGCAGTGGAATTGCTGGGTCAAAAGGCAGTTCCATTTTTAGTTTTCTGAGGAAATTCCATACTGTTTTCCACCATGGCTGCCCCAGTCTGCATTCCTACCAACAGTGCACTAGGGTTCCCTTTTCTCCACAACTTCACTAGTACTTGTTGTTTGTTGATTTGTTTATGATGGCCATTCTGACTGGTGTGAAGTGGCATTTCATTGTGGTTTTAATTTGCATATTTCTGATGGGTAGTGATGCTGAGTATCCTTTCATATGCCTCTGGGCCCTGCATATGTCCTCTTTGGAGAAGTGTCTGTTCAGGTCCTTTGCCCATTTTTTAAATTGGATTGTTTGTCTTCCTAGAGTGGAGTCAGTAAATTCTTTATATATTTTGGAGATCAAACCCTTGTCTGAGGTATCATTTGCAAATGTTTTCCCATACGGTTAGTTCCCTTTTCATTTTGCTGATGTTTTCTTTAGCCATGCAGAAGCTTTTTATTTTGATGAGATCCCATTTATTTATTTTTTCCTTTATGTCCCTAGCTCTAGGAGACATATTAGTGAAAATATTGCTGTGTGGAATATCTGAGATTTTCCTACCGATGTTCTCCTCTAGGACTTTTATGGTGTTGCGACTAAGTCTTTTATCCTTCTTGAGTTTATTTTTGTGTACGGTGTAAATTGGTGGTTGAGGTTCATTTTTTTTTTGCATGTAGCTGTCCATTTCTCAACACCATTTGTTGAAGAGGCTATTTTTACTTCATTTTATGCTTTTGCCCCCTTTGTAAAATACTAATTGACCATAGAGACTTGGGTTTATTTCTGGGCTCTCTATTCTGTTCCATTGGTCTATGTGGCTGTTCTTATGCCAGTACCATACTGTTTTGATTACAGTGGCCTTTAATATACTTTTATATCAGGTATTGTTATCCCTTCTACTTTCTTCTTCTTTCTCAAAATTGCTGCAGCTATTCAGGGTTGTTTATGGTTCCATATAAATTTTTGAAATTTTTGTTCTACATCTATGAAATATGTCATTGGTATTTTAATAGGGATTGCATTGAATCTATAAATTGCTTTGGGTAGTAAGGACATTTTGATATATTAATTCTTTTAATCCATGACCCCAGTATATGCTTCCATTTATTTGTGTTTTCCTTAATTTCTTTCTTCAGTGTTGTGTAGTTTTCTGAGTACATGTCTTTTGCCTCCTTGGTTAGATTTATTCCTAGGTACTTTATTTTTGTTGTTGCTATAGCAAATGGGATTTTTTTTCCTGATTGCTGTTTCTGATCTGTTGTTGTTGGTGTACAAAAATGCCCTAGATTTCTAAATATTGACTTTGTATCCCACTGCTTTGCCAAATTCACTTACTAGGTCCAGTAGTTTTTTGGTAGAGTGTCTAGGGTTTTCTATGTACATGATCATGTCATCTGCAAACAATGACAATTTTGCTTCCTGCTATCCAATTTGGATGCCTTTTATTTCTTTTTCTTGTCTAATTGCTGTGGTTAGGACTTCCAATACTATGTTGAATAGAAGTGGTAAAACTGTACATCTTTGTCTTGTTCCTCATCTTGATGGGAAAGCTTATAGTTTTTGCTCATTGAGTATGATGTTGGCTGTAGGTTTCTCATACATGACCTTTATTATGTTGAGGTATGTTCTCTCTACTCCCACAGCTGGGGGTGCTGTACCTTATCAGATGTCTTTTCCGCATCTATTGATATGATCATTTGATTTTTGTCTTTCCTTTTGTTTATGTGATGTATTATGTTTATTGATTTGTGTATATTGTACCACCCTTGCATCCCTGGGATGAATCCCACTTGATCATGGTATATGATCTTTTTAATGTATTGCTGGATGTTGTTTGCCAATATTGTGTTGAGAATTTTAGTATCTATGTTCATCAGTGATATTGGCCTGTAGTTTTCTTTCTTTGTGGTATCTTAATCTGGTTTTGGGATTTGGATGATGCTGGCCTCATAAAAAGAGTTTGGGAGTCTTCCCTCTTCTTGGACTTTTTGGAATAGTCTGAGACGGATAGGAGTTAGCTCTTCCTTAAATGTTTTGTAAAATTCTCCTGTGAAACCATCTGGTCCAGGGCTTTTGTGTGCTGGGAGTTTTTTGATTACTGCTTCAATTTCACCAGCTGTTACCAGTCTGTTCAGGCTTTCTGCTTCTTCTTCATTCAGTTTTGTAAGATTATATTTTCCTAGACATTTGTCCATTTCACTCAGGTTTTCAAATTTCTTAGCATATAGTTGTTTGTAGTAATTTTTTTAAATCCTTTGTATTTCTGTGGTATTGATTGTAATCTCTTTCATTTCTGATGTTACTTATTTGGGTCATCTCTCTTTTTCTCTTTTCTTTTTAAAGATTTTATTTATTTATTTTTGGAGAGGGGAAGGGAAGGATAAAGAGATGGAGAGAAACATCATGTGTGGTTGCCTCTTGCACACTTGCTACTAGGGACGTGGCTCGCAACACAGGCATGTGCCCTGACTGGGAATTGAACCGGTGACCCTTTGGTTCGCAGCCCACACTCAATCCACTGAGCCACACCAGCCAGGGCTAAATTATCCTAAGTTTTTTAAATTTAATTTTTCAATTATTGTTGACATATAAAATTTCCTAAGTTTTATAGATAGTAATTCAGTAATTATATTCTGGACTTCTCTGCTTGGTTTTGAATGTTCTCTTGGCCAACAAAGAAAAGATCTAGAATTTGTTCTTTCTAAAAAAAATTTAAAAAAAAATCTTTATCTGAGGATATATGCATATTGATTTTGAGAGAGAAAAAAAAGGGGGGAGAGATACATCAATATAAGAAACATCATTTGGTTGCCTCATGTATGCACCCTGACTGGGGATCAAATCTAAAACCTAGTATGTGCTCTGGCTGACAATTGAACTTGTAACCTTTTGGCCTATGGGACAACACTCCAACTAACAGAGACAACTGGCAGCAGGGTATGGGATTTGTTTCTTCTTTAGGGGAAAACAAGGAATGAAACCGTGTACTTATATTTTGGAGTGGAACATATCTACCACTTTGGCCACTAACTGGTTGTTACGTTGTTTAAGTTATTTGCTCTTAGACTCAGTGTTCTTGTCTTTAAAATAATGATAATTACTACATGATAAGATTGTTAAATTAGATAAAATATATACAAATTCCTAACATAGCTGGAATTGATTAGGAGCTTCTAGTATTTTAGTTTTCTTTACTCCACTTTTTTTTTTACTGTATATAATAGTGCAGTACAAAACCAAAAAAAGAAAAAGCCATACTAGGCAAATTTGCTGAGCAAATAACATTTCAGATGTCACCTAGTCCAACAATTCTTTAGTCTAGGGAAGCTTTAAAAGAATTGTATCTTAGGCCCTATCCCAAATTTATTGTATTTCTGGATGGAGCCCAAGATTGTGTTGTATTTTTTTGTTGTTTTTCTTTTTACCTCACCCGAGGATATTTCATTGCTTTTAGAGACAGAGAGAAACATTGATGTGAGAGAGAAGCATTGATTGGTTGCCTTCCATATGTACCCAGACTAGGAATGGAAACCCAGTGTAGGTATGTGCCCTGTCCTGGGAATCGAACCCGCAATCTTTCAGTTACAGGATGACACTCCAACCAACTGATCCAAACTGGCCAGGGCAAGAATCTGTATTTTTAAGAGATTCTTTTCTTAAAAAAAAGAATTTCCTTGATCAGCCATGTTTCGCCCTGCTGATGTGGCTCAGTGGATTGAGTGCTGGCCTGCGAACTGAAAAAGTTGCCAGTTCAAGTTCGGTTCCCAGTCAGGGCACATGTCTGGGTTGATGGCCAGGTCCCCAGTTGGGGGTGTGGGAAAGGAAACTGATTGATGTTTCTCTCACATACCAATGTTTCTCTCCCTCTCTTTCTCCCTCCCTTCCCCTCTCTCAAAAAAATAAATAAAATCTTAAAAAAAGAAAAAAGATTACAGCAACAAGTATAAAAGATGTATGGACAAAAGCTAGGGGGGTTGGAAATGGGAGGGAGCTGGGGAGGGCTGGGGCGGTGGGCTGGGATGGGAGTAGAAGACAGAAAACTGTACAAGAACAACAATTAAAATAAAATAAAAGAAAATAAAAAGAAAATCAGCCATGTTTGGAAATCCTTGATCTAGGCTACCTCCTATTCTAAGGCAGGGTTATATACCTAGGAAGACAATAGGAACTAGGTCGAGCCGGTTTCAAATCCTTAATCCAGCCATAATTTCTGAGGTCTCATACTTTCCAAATGATTTATTTGTCAAGGTGGAGTCAATTTTGAAATAAAAGGAAAGATGTATTGCTAGTCCAAAGGGGTAGACAAATTGGGAACAACCATTCACACCTATGAAGAGATTCCTGACCTTTAAGATTGACACCATTTCTGCCGGTGATGATGAAGAACTTGAACACAGTTGAATTGCGGGTATTGGTGAGGTAAGTCTTGAGGTCATAACTGTGTGTTAATCTTGAGGATGCATTGACAACCACCTGTCAGGAAACCAAAGGAAAGTCTATACCTAAGTTCTTACAGAATCTGGTTCCTTCCTTTTCCACCCCTCATAACTTATTTAACCAAAAATGTCTGTTTCACACAAATTGCCCTTCTAGTGATCACATGTTTGAGAATCTCAAAATCTTATGGGAAAATAACATTTTTTCAAAAAGGAGGTCTTGTTCATTATTCCTTCTGACATATCTTCTCTTTGTATGACTCCCTGTTAAAATGCCTTTGAAGACAATTGCAACTTTAGAAAGTTTTGTCTCTCTTTAGTTGCGTATAATCTCAACCTTTTCTGAAACTTCAACTTCAAGATACTTTGGTTTCCCTCAATATACTTGTAATGTTCTGCTTTATATTGTAGGTATTTTTATACTTGTTAAACTTCCTATTAGGCTGTAAGTTCTTCATATATATATATATTTTTTAATTTCTTTATTTTTAGAGAGAGGGGAAGGGAGGCAGAAAGAGAGGGAGAGAAACATCAATGTGTGGTTGCCTCTCACATGGCCCCCAGTGGGGACCTGGCCTGCAACCCAGGCATGTGCCTTGACTGGGAGTCGAACCTCAACCCTTTGGTTCACAGCCTGCGCTCAATCCACTGAGCCACACCAGCCAGGGCGGCTGTAAGTTCTTTAACTTAGAATCCTAATTTATCCCTGTGTATGCTGCACTGTGCCTTGTATATAAGGCTAGTGCTTAATCATTAGAAACAGAGATAATGATGAGCTTTTCTCCCTCAGATATCTTCAATTTAAATGCAATATACACCTGGCCAGGTAGCTCTGTTGGTTGGAGTGTCACCTGATGTACCAATGTTGTGGTTTGATTCCCAGTCAGGGCACATACCAAATCAACCAATGAATACATATAGCCCCCCACTTCACTCCCCCCCTCTAAAATCAATAAGTAAATAATTAAAAATAAATAAATAAATGCAGTATACTGTCCAGTCTCCTTGGTACTACCACATTTTAAAAAAATATTCAAGGGCCTTAAAACCAGTTAGTTACATTAAGAGCTCAGTAAGGGAAGGAGTTTTTGTCTTTCTCATCTTTGTATTTCCAGAGCCTAGCACAATCGCTGACATATAAGAGGCCTCAATGAGTGTCTGCTAGTTAGTGAATAATTAAATAGGATTTTACAAAGTATACAAATTGGAATGTAAATGATCTTTTTAACTTCTATAGCCTCTGACACTATAGCCCATTCCCTCTCTTGCATTTTGGGACACCCTTTCTACTTGGTTTTCTTTTTTTAAAAATGTATCTTATTGATTATGCTATTACAGTTGTCCCACTCTCCTCCCCCCCTTATTCCCCTCTGCCCTCTAACCCCTCTCGCACCAGCATTCCACCCCCCTAGTTCATGTCAGTGAGTCATTCATATAAATTCTTTGGATTCTCCATTTCCTATACCATTCTTAACCCCTCCCTGTCTGTTTCCTAAGTACCATTTATGCATCTTCTTCCCCGTACTTTTTCCCTCATTCTCCCCTCTTCCTCTCCCTTATCCATATCACATGGTAACCCTCCATGTAATCTCCATTTCTGTGATTCTCTTCCTGTTCTAGATGTTTCTTTAATTTGTTTTTGTTTTAGGTTCAGTTGTTGATAGTTGTGAGTTTGTTGTCATTTTACTGTTCATATTTTTTATCATATTCTTTTTCTTAGGTAAGTCCCTTTAACATTTCATGTAATAAGGGCTTGGTGATGATGAACTCCTTTAACTTGACCTTATCTGGGAAGTAATTTATCTGCCCTGCCATTCTAAATGAGAGCTTCGCTGGCTAGAGTAATCTTGGATGTAGGTCCTTGCCTTTCATGACTTTGAATATTTCTTTCCAGCCTTTTCTTGTCTGCAAGATTTCTTTTGAGAAATCAGCTGATAGTCTTATGGGCACACTCCTTTGTAGGTATCTGTCTCCTTTTCTCTTGCTGCTTTTAAGATTCTCTCCTAATCTTTAATCTTGGCTAATGTAATTATGATGTGCCTTGGTGTGTTCCTCCTTGGGTCCAACTTCTTTGGGACTGTCTGAGCTTCCTGGACTTCCTGGAAGTCTGTTTTCTTTGCCAGATTGGGGAAGTTCTTCATTAAGCTCTCAAATAAAGTTTTCAATTTCTTGCTCTTCCTCTTCTCCTTCTGGTACCCCTATGATTCGGATGTTGGAACCTTTAAAGATGTCCTGGAGGTTCCTAAGCCTCTCCTCATTTTTTTTTTTTTTGAATTTTTATTTCTTCATTCTGTTCTGGTTGAATGTTTCTTTCTTCCTTCTGTTCCAAATCGATGATTTGAGTCCTGGTTTCCTTCCTGTCACTGTTGGTTCCCTGTACATTTTCCTTTATTTCACTTTGCGTAGCCTTCACTTTTTCCTCTATTTTGTGACCATACTCAACCATTTCTTTTTTCTTAAGATTTTATTTTATTTTTTAGAGAGGGGAAGGGAGAGAGAAAGAGAAGGAAAGAAACATCAATGTGTGATTGCCTCTTCCACACTCCCTACTGGGGACTTGGCCCGCAACCCAGGCATGTACCCTAGACTGAAAATTGAACTAGTGACCATTTGTTTCACAGACGAGCACTCAACCACTGAGCCACACCAGCCAGGGCTGAACCATTTCTCTGAGCATCCTGATTACCAGTGTTTTGAATTCTGCATCTGATAGGCTGGCTATCTCTTCATCGCTTAGTTGTATTTTTTCTGGAGCTTTGATCAGTTCCTCCATTTGGGCCATATTTTTTATTTTTGTCTCAGCATGACTGTTATGTAATAAGAGGCAGAACCTGCAGTATTCACTAGGGCAGAGCAAACCACATTTCTGTGTTGTGGAGCTGTATGTGGGGGAGGGGTCCAAGAAGGAACAATGTCACTTGTTTGGATCTTGGCTGGCATTCAGTCACTTGCCCCACTACACACAAGCAAATTGGGCCCTCTGGTGCTTATTCCCCGGTGGGTGGGTTTGTGTACATTCTAGGACCCTGTGGGTCTCTTCAACAAACTCTTCTGTGAGGCTGAGAGTTTCTCCTGCTGCCACAACATCCACAGGTTTTTGCAGTCAGAGGTTTTAAGGCTTTATTTCCCCGATCTGGAACCCTGGGTTGAGTGGTCTGTTTTGCTCTCCAGTTGTTGCTCCTGGTTTATCCACATGCAAATGTGGGACCACCCACTCCGCCAGCCACCGCCTTGCCTGCCCTGATCCTCCAGCTGCCACCTGTCTGTGAGTGCTCTCTGCCCTGATTGCCCATCTCCACCCCTCCTACCAGTCTGGATGAATGTTTCTTCTTTAACTCCTTGGTTGTCAGACTTCCATACAGTCCAATTTTCTGTCAGTCCAGGTTGTTTTTGTTTTAAAATTTGTTGTTATCCTTTTGGTTGTGTGAGGAGGCACAGTGTAGCTACCTATGCCTCCATCTTGGCCAGAAGTTGCTCATTGGTTTTGTAGTACCTAGACCCTTCTCAATCTTTCTTTCTGGTTGTCCTCTCATATTATCTGTCCTCAACATTCTTATCTGCTTTTTAAAAACATTTTTTTAAATTTGTTAATTTAAGAGAGAGAGAGAGAGAAACGTTGATTTGTTGTTCCTCTTATTTATGCATTGATTGGTTGATTCTTGTATGTATCCTGACTGGAGATTGAACCCACAATCATATAAGGATAACATTCTAACCAACTTAGTTCCCAGGCAGGGTTCTTAATCTGCTCTTGATACAAGTTCTCTTTTTGGATGTTAATAATTTTTTCCCTCTCTTCCCTCGTAAACTATGCTAAAGCCACCCTGATTTATTTGTTGGTTTTCAAACACAACATGTATATATTTTTAAAGATTTTATTTATGTATTTTTAGAGAGGGGGGAAGGAAGAGAGAAAGAGAGGGAGAGAAACATCAGTGTGAGAGAGAAACATTGATCAGTTGTTTCTCGCACATGCCCCAACGGGACTGAAGCTGGAACCAAGGCATGTGCCCTTGACTGGGAATTGAACTGGCAACTGCTCTGCAGACTGATGCCCAACCAACCGAGCCACACCAGACAGGGGAAATGGAACATATACTTTTGTTTGCCTTTGCACATCTATGTCTTTGGTCTAAAATGCCTTCTCCCATTTTTCTTGCCATATAAATACCTCATCCTCAAGACTCAGTTTAATTGTTACCTCTGAAAACTTTAGGCTTAATGTCTAGACAGAATTAATGACTTTCTTCTGTATTCTAAGAGGATATCTGATAAACCACTAGTAAAGCATTGATAAATTATGTTTTCATTATTTACGCAGTCTAAATGTAATTATTTATGTCACCACTAGACTGTGAGCTCCTTAAAAGAATGCACCAGATACTATATAGGCATTTATTGGGCAATTTACTCATGTGTAAAATACTTTACTTTGCAGGTTGTGCAAATTAAAAATGATAGTTGTACTGGATGTAAAATCAAAATTAAAAAATAGACACAAAGTGCCAATCCCATAGTAGATGCTCAAAGAATGATAGCCCTTACATTTGAAGAATTAAAAGAGGAAGAAACAATTCTCTGAGCACGGAGGAAGGAGACTGTAGCTGTATCTAAGGGAAAACTGAAAAGGCTTCATCGAGCCAACCTCTTCACTTGTTCACCCATCTCACCTACTCAAGAATATCACTTCAGCAATTCTCCCTACTCCTTCATCAAATTTTTCTTCTCTGCTGAATCATTCCCAAGTCATTATTTCTCCGATTTAAAAAAAAAAAATCAACAAAACAGACTTTTGACTCCAACTTCTTGAAGAGCTGTCCTATTATCCACTGTCTCTAAGTCCTCTTTTCCAATTCTCCAATCAAACTTTCATTCCCATCACTTTCACTGAAATTACTCATCAGTTTCCAGTCTCTATGTTCTAAAAACTCTCAGTCATGATTCAGTTTTCAGCTTATTTGACCTATTAATAGCATTTGACATGGTTGATCACTCCTTTCCTCTTGGAAGTGAACTGTCTTCACTTCACTTACAGGACACCAACATCTTTGGGTTTTCCTCCTACTTCACTGGTCATTTCTTCTAAGTCTCTCTTGTTGGTTCCTCTTCTCTCAGCACTCTTAATATTGGAATGTCTCCAGAGCTCACTCCTTGGGACTGTTTTTTTGTTTATACTCATTCCCTTGGTGACCCAATGGCTTTACATGTCATCTCTATGCCAGCGACTCCCAGATTTTTATACACAGGTACCTCATGTCCAATTTTTACATGTCCAGAGCTGACTGACCTTCTCTCCAAAACTGTTCCACTTACGTTTCTCCATTTCATACGATGGCAACTTTGACCTTTTAGTTGTCCAGTCAAAAATGTCAAGTCATTCTTGACCGCTAGACAGAATTAACACTTTACATGTAATGTGTCAGGTAATTCTATTGGCTCTACCCTATAATATATATTTAGAATATATATATTAATATATATAGAATATATATATCAGTTCAGCTACTCATTACCACCTCTATTACCACCCTGATCCACCATCATATCTCGCCTGAGTTACTGCAATAATAACCTCGCAACTGGGTTCTCAACTTCTACCCTCGTTCCTACAGTTTAGTACGAACCAGTAGTCATAGTGATATAAGTCTAGTCATTCTTCTGGTTAAGAATCCTAATAGTATTTCCATTCATGTTTCAATAAAGCTTGTTGTCTATTTTTACCTCTGATATGTGAGTGTATTTCTTTTCTATATGAATATTCCCATCTATAGAAATAGTTTCCCTTGTCTCTTCAACCCTGGTATCATTAGGTTTACCTCTCGAAATGTTTTCACCAGTCCTGGGATGTCATGAAAGATTGTTGCTATTCCTGGTCTCCTGGCCACTCCTACCCCAGTGACAATGTCTGTTTGTAAAATACTGTCAGTGGAAATCATCCATATCCCGGGTTCACCTAGGAAAAGGCAAGAGAAAGCACTTGACTGCAACCTTTTGATATACATTGGTAGTCACTTTAACTTGACTCAGACTCCAAATCATTAGACCAGTGAAGCAACCAGATCTCTCTCCCCAAGAGGAACACCCAGCTTTGAGGATAACTTTGTTTTTTTGAATGGCAGGATTCCCTCCACATATCATTCTAGCAAAATAAAATAAGAACTGCCCTGTCCAGATGGCTCAGTTGGAGCATCGTCCTGTACACCAAAAGGTTGTGGGTTCGATCCCTGGTCTAGGCATGTAAGGGAGGCAACCATTGCTGTTTCTCTATATCTCAAATCAATAAACTTATCCTCAGGTGAGGAAATAAATAAATAAATAAATAAATAAATAAGAACTACTTACTAACCTTCATAATCATAAAAGGTATTTAGTTCTCTTTAAAGAAAAACTCATTTTATACATGGATAACTCTCTGGTTAAACTTTGTTTAGACTCTGCTAAGGATAAATTCTGCTTTGAACTACCAATTGATACCAGTATAAAGACTGTAAAAAAGTGACAACTGGCAGGAGAAAGGATTTATTCTGGCTTAAATCTCAAGGTGGCAGAGGAATGCCAGAGGTTAGGCTAGATTACTGATCCTGGCATGTGGCCCTTTTGCTTCTTCATCCAAAGTGGTATGGATTTGGGATGCCCAGAATATTCCAGAATGGAGACAGGGGGACAATCCTGACAAAACCTAGCAAAAGAGAGTAAAAGAGTCTCTGCCTCAATGACAAGAGATTAACAATCATGGCATTGTAATTCTGTCAACCTTAAAGCAGAGTTAGCTCACCAGCCCTGGATTACATGTTAGTATAGGGTGCTTGCAAGTCAGTTGTTACAGGATTGGAGAATTTGACTTAGCCTGAATAGAGCTCCCTTTGTATCAAGTCCAAAATATATAGTTAATGTTAAAGTCAGGTCCAACATTACATCACTTTACCTAAACACATATACCTGTAGTTCCCAGAGAGGATACAAAACCAAAGCCTGCCTTACTCCGATGGATTATTTGGATGCATACACCCAGTCAGTGTGTACCATTTAGAAATATGCTAGCTGTAAGCCCAAAGAATTAACATCATTTGTTAACCAAAGACTGATTTTCTTTCTCTCTCTTTCTTTCTTTCTTTCTTTCTTTCTTTCTTTCTTTCTTTCTTTCTTTCTTTCTTTCTTTCTTTCTTTCTTTCTAGATTTTATTTATTTATTTTTAGAGGGGAAGGTAGGGAGAGAGGGAGAGAAGCATCAATATGTGGTTGCCTCTCATGTGCCCCCTACTGTGGACCTGGCCTTCAAACCAGGCATGTGCCCCGACTGGGAATCAAACCAGCAACCCTTTGGTTCCCATGCTGGCACTCAATCCACTGAGCCACACCTGCCAGGGTGAAGGACTTACTTTCTTTAACTCAGTAGCACTTCTTAGAACGGAAATGCTCTTGTTGATCAAGAAAATAGTAAGGCCAAACCTTATTACAGTAGTGACATATGTAGGAATTAGGTCTCCAATGGGCCTCACAAAACACTATACACAAAATTGGTTCTTAAAACTAAATAAAGCCTTATTGTCCTTTCCTTCCTTTTTTCATCCTTTACTTCAACTTAGCATGTACCCTCCTTGAGAAACTGGAAATGGAGAAGGCACAGTACCCTACACTGTCTATATAATACACTACATAGAGCTATGCATTCAATAGGCACTTGATAAATATGATGGTCTGCTATAATGACTGACTATTGAGAGAAATAGGCATGAAAATAATGAAATACATAAAAACATTTTCTTTCTAAGAGCAGCCCTAAGATTTTAGATAATTTGGAAAAAATCCTCTAAGGGATGAGTAGCAACTGACTGTAATCCAGTCAGTTGTGAGGTTAAGAAAGGGAAGGTATCCAGACCATTTTGGTTGAGGAGGTGAGTACTGAAGCAGATGACATCTCCAACAAAGGTAACCTTGGTGTCTGGCTCAATGGCATGCTCCACAGCTACAGGAATATAGTCTGCCATGCCTGGGTGCCTCTGATCCCAGAGCCCCACAAGTGTCACCCCTCTGTTCACAGCCTGGGCCACATAAGTGTAGTTCCTGTTCCCTGGTCCAATAAGCAGTAGGTCATCTCTGAAAGGAGACATAAAAGGCAGAAATTCTGAAAACACGCAATAGTTAGGAAAACAGTTCTAAAGGCAGACTCTCTTACAACATCTTATATTCAACAGCTCAAAAGTTCAGAAGGAATTCTACAATGGGGAGTAAGCAACTAGGGGCTAGAGATAGTCTATTACCTTCATATATACAAAGCCCAGTAAGGCTTTCTTTTTTTAATTTAAATTTTTTTCAGCATGGCTTTTCAAAAAAATTTATTTTATTGATTATGCTATTACAGTTGTCCATTTCTCCCCCTTTTTTCCCCTGTGTACCTCCTCCCACCTGCATTCCTTCCCCTTTAGTTCATGGGTCATCTATATAAGATCTTTGGCTTCTACATTTCCTATACTATTCTTAACCTCCCCCTGTCTATCTTCTACCTACCATCTATGCTACTTGTTCTCTGTACCTTTCCTCCTCTCTCCCCACTCACTCCCTCACTGATAACCCTCCATGTGATCTCCATTTCTGTGATTCTGTTCCTGTTCTAAATGTTTCTTTAATTTGTTTTTGTTTTTAGGTTCAGTTGCTAATAACTGTGAGTTTTGTGTCATTTTACTGTTCACATTTTTTATCTTCTTTTTTTTAGATAAGTCCCTTTAACATTTCATGTAATAAGGGCTTGGTGATGATGAACTCCTTTAACTTGACCTTTTCTGAGAAGCACTTTATCTGCCCTTCCATTCTAAATGACAGCTTCACTGGATAGAGTAATCTTGGATGTAGGTCCTTGCCTTTCATGACTTGGAATACTTCTTTCCAGCCCCTTCTTGCCTGCAGGATTTCTTTTGAGAAATCAGCTGATAGTCTTATGGGAACTCCTTTGTGGGTATCTGTCTCCTTTTCTCTTGCTGCTTTTAACGTTCTCTCCTTATCTTTAATCTTGGCTAATGTAATTATGATGTGCCTTGGTGTGTTCCTGCTTGGGTCCAACTTCTTTAGGACTCTCTGAGCTTCCTGGACTTCCTGGAAGTCTATTTCCTTTGACAGATTGGGAAAGTTCTCCATTATTTGTTCAAATAACTTTTCAATTTCTTGCTCTTCCTCTTCTCCTTCTGGTACCCCTATGATTTGGATGTTGGAACATTTAAAGATGTCCTGGAGGTTCCAAAGCCTCTCTTCATATTTTTGAATTTTTATTTCTTCATTCTGTTCTGGTTGAATGTTGCTTTCTTCCTTCTGGTTCACACCATTGATTTGGGTCCTGATTTCCTTCACATAACTATTGGTTCCCTGTACATTTTCCTTTATTTCACTTAGCATAGCCTTCATTTTTTTCCTCTAATTTTCGACCACATTCAATGAATTCTGTGAGCATGCTGATTACCAGTGTTTTGAACTGTGTATCTGATAGGTTGGCTGTCTCTTCATCGCTTAGTTGTATTTTGTCTGGAGCTTTGATCTGATCTTTCATTTGGGCCTTTTTTTTTTTTTTTTGTCGTCTTCGCACACCTGTTACGTATAAGGGGCAGAGCATTAGGTGTTCACCAGGGTGGGGCAACCCATGTCGCTGTGTTGTGATGCTATATGTGGGGGAGGGGTCCAAGAGGGAACGATGGTGCTTGCTCCACTCTCTGACGGCTTTCAGTCACTTCCCTCATTACCCACAAGCAAATTGGGCCCTTCTGGTGCTGCTTCCCGGGTGAGTGGGTTTGTGTACATTCTAGGACCCTGTGGGTCTCTCCAACGAACTCTCCTATGAGGCTGGGACTTTCTCCCGCTGCTGCCTCAACCCCCACAGATGTTTTCAGTCAGAGGTTTGAGGCTTTATTTCCCCATATTGGAAACCTGGGTTGAGTGGTCTGTCTTAATCCCCAGTTATTCCTCCCAATTTATCTGTGCGCCAATGTGGGACCACCCATTCCACCAGCCGCCACCTCGCTGGGTCTGTCAGATGAGGCCTTGCCGCAGGTCCTCTCTGCCTGGCTGCCCATCTCTGCCCCTCCTACCAGTCCGGATGAATGTTTCTTCTTTAACTTTTTGGTTGTTGGACTTCCATGCAGTTTGATTTTCTGTCAGTTCTGGTCATTTTTTGTTTTCAAATTTGTTGTTGTAGTCCTTCTTTTGGTTGTGCGAGGAGGCAAAGTGTATCTACCTATGACTCCATCTTGGCTGGAATTCCCAGCATGGCTCTTTATAATATTCCAATTAGCTCCCTATGGAAGCTTTCGGTGAACTAGAACTTGCCAGATTCAAAATATCCTGAACTTTTTTCTTCATTGAACAACTAATACCACTCTGGTCTTTTTCCATCTTAATGAAAGAAACAAAGATTAGATTCAAACAAAGTGCAAAACCTGAGAGCAGTTTACTGGAGCTGGTATATAACACTAGCCTACTCTGCAAGAATTTCTATCACAGTGTCAACACCATTCCTTTGACCTCCATACCTGTTTAGAGCCAGATAAAGCTGGGTATTGTGTGTGTGAAATTTCTCTCCGATGCTATTATAAAACTGAACAGTGAAGGTGAGAGACATGCCCAAGGGAAAGGCTGACAGCGTCCTTCCTTGAGCTGTGTGTAGCTTGGGTTGGCTGCTTACTCGCAGGTATGTCACGGGTGCCACCTGTGGGAGATAAAAACTTACTGGTACAGAGAACACACTGGAGAGGAGCTGTGACCATACTCTGAGATTTATAGGCAATGATAAAAATAGTGCTTCTCTTTTATAGGAAATAGCTCTCGATTTTAGATGACTTAAATCAGAGTGAAAAATATGATACTACAGGAAATGGCTTTTAATTATTAAAGCTGTGGGAATGTGAAGAGAAGCTGGAGCTTTTTCGAGGAAAGGACTGCAATTTATCTATTTTGTGCAGAGTGCTCAATATTGTTAAATAATTGATTATTTATCAAGAATATTATAGCTCTGGCTGGTGTGGCTCAGTGGATTGAGCCCCAGCCTGTAAACTGAAAGGTTCCAGTTCAGTTCTGTTTAGGGCACATGCCTGGGTTGTGGGCCAGGTTCCCAGTTCAGGGAGTGCAAGAGGCAACTGATTGATGTTTCCTTCATACATCAAAGTTTCTCTTCCTCTCTATTTCCCTCCCTACCTTCTCTGTAAAAATAAATAAATAAAACCTTTAAAAAAATGTTATAGATTGTTTTTACGCCGTAAGAGAGAAGCTATAACAACCGTAAGAGAAGTCCAGCTTTGAGTCCTAGCTTCATCATTTCATAGCTTCATTTAGTCATTGTAGATCTTAGATTTCTTATCAGTTTAATAGGGATAATAATGCCTACCTCATAGGGTTTTTGTGGTCGTTAGAAGAGATAACATACATTAAAGGAACAACATAAGAGTTTATTATAAATTTGTTTCACAGGCCACATGGAAATAAAAGGACTATATACAGTCTTTCAGGAAATAGGCAGGGAGCTAAGGAGGGCCAAGATGAGTCTAGGGCTTTGGTTGAGTACATTCTTGTGGGAGGAGGCCCTGTTGGGATGGCCCACCAGCCCCACAAACTGGTCCGGCAAGTTCTGCAGGGGCCTGGGGCATGGGAGCACCCGCTGGGATTCCTCTGCCAGCAGCCCTGCTGATCCCTGGGCCCCCAGCAGTTCTTTGGGAGGAGGTCTCTCTTCTGTCACTGAAACCAGGTTTTCCCCTCAAAGCAGCACAAGACCAAGCACTCACTTCTCTTTCTATTTGTTTTGAGTTCTTTGGCTTGATCTTCCTGAATTCATCACAGTCACATAGGGTCAAATTCATATACTTGTTGAAAGCCTTGAAGGTGCCAATGAAGATAGGATCATCTTGTAGGATGCACCTCATCCTGAAGTTGATGTGCTGCAGCATCTTGCTGCTCTTGGTGGCAGTTCTGATGTGTATATTAGACTAACTTATCTCTGAGGAATCTTCTTCTTCCTTTTTAAAGATTTATTTATTTATTTTCAGAGAGAGGGGAAGGGAGGGAGAAAGAGAGAGAGAAGAACATCAAAGTGTAGTTGCCTCTCATGTACCCCCAACTGAGGTGGGAACCTGGCCCACAACCCAGGCATCCGCCCTGACTGGGAATTGAACCGGTGACCCCTTGGTTCACAGGCTGGCACTCAATCCACTGAGCCACACCAGCCAGGGCTAATTATAATTTTTTTCTGAAAACTGCCAAATTTTAATAGCAACAATTCTACATTTCTCCCACACCAACTCTCTTGGCCAAGTTGTTAGAAGACAATGATACCAATTTGAGGTTAATCCCACGAACTCTAAAGTACACTTTAATTTGGTGGTTTAGAATCATGTCAATATTGTCTTCTTATCTTACAGTTCATTTTGGACTTCCAGAGAAGTTTCTAGTTCTTAAAAAAGAAAATCTGATTCTTAAGGCCACAGTATTCCTTTTATTTATTAGTTTGTTTGCGTAAGTCCCTGTACTCACCTGAACTGCAGTTATGGTTGTTTGGTTGACTCCAAAAGGTTCTACAGAAGTGACTTCCAACACAGCAGTACCTGCAATGGAACCAGCTTTCAGGAGCCCTTCACCATTGTCTTCAATGACAGATGAATTAGGGAAACACTTGAGAACGCGGGAACTCACAAAGGCGGCCCCTTCCCTAGGGAACAAACAGAGCAAGTGGTATCTCTTGGGGACTCTGGCCAGAAAGGAAGGAGCAGAGATTGCCAGGAACACTGTTAAAGGCTGTTCTCTGAGGAAACTGCTTGCCATTCTCCATATTGCATGCTTATTTGTTCCTCAGGTAAAAGTCTGCCTGTGGATTATGCTTACTGTTTTTTAAAAAAACTTTTTTAATTTATTGATTTCAGGAAGAGAGGAAAAGGGGAGAGATTGAGAAACATCAATCTATTGTTCCACCCATTCATTCACTCACCAGTTTATTCTTGTATATGTCCTGAATGGGGATTGAACCCACAACCTTGGAGTATCAGGGATGTCACTCTAACCAACTGAGCTACTTGGCCAGGGCCTATGCTTATCTTTTAAAAAAATCAAATCCTATTATATGTTTATCACTAAAAATTATCTGGTCAACCTGGCTGGTGTGGCTTAGTCGATTGAGTGCTGGCCTGTGAACCAAAGGGTTGCCAGTTCGATTCCCAGTCAGGGCACAGGCCTAGGTTGTCTGTCAGCCAGGTCCCCAGTAGGGGGTGCATGAGAGGTAACTACACATTGATGTTTCTTTCCCTCTCTTTCTCCATCCTTTCCCCTTTCTCTGAAAATAAATAAAATGTTTTTTTTTTAATTATTTGGCCAAAAGAATTGAAACAGGTATTTAAATACTTGTACATGAATGTTCATAGCAGCATTCTTCACAATAGTCAAAATGTGAAAACAACCAAAATGTCCATCAATAGATGAATGGATAAACAAAATGTTATCCATACAATGGAATATTATTTACTCATAAAAAGAATAAAGTAC
This sequence comes from Anoura caudifer, assembly GCA_004027475.1. NCBI lineage: Eukaryota > Metazoa > Chordata > Mammalia > Chiroptera > Phyllostomidae > Anoura > Anoura caudifer. Next base: position 19,122 of record PVKU01007909.1, read on the forward strand.
TGATACATGCTATAACATAGAAGAACCCTGAAAACATTATGTTAACTGAAAGCAGCCAACACAAAAGGTCACATATTGCATGATTCCATTGAAACGAAATACACAGAGCAGTTAAATTCATAGAGATGGCTGATTAGTGGTTGCCAGGGGCTGAAACAAGAGGAGCTGGACAGTGACTACTTAATGGGTTTGGTATCCCATTTTGTGGTAATGAAAATGTTTTGGAACTAGACAGAGGTGATGGTTGCACAATTTTTGTGAATGTACTAAATGCCACTGAATTGTACACTTCACCTTATTTTTGTGGAGGGTCTTCTGGTAAAGACTGGAAGACCTACTAGACAAATTCAAAAAGAGCTGTAAGTGTTTGAATTGTACACTTTAAAACGGTTAATTTTATGTTATGTGAATTTTACCTCAACCAACAAAAAATTATTTGTGGGTGAGAAAAATCACCTGGAAGGCAACAGTCTGTTCCATGTGCAATGTTTTACTGAGGGTGAAGTTAGAACCTGGCCTGTCCTCCTTCTCCATTATCCTTACCTGTTGGTATGAAGTTTGAGTTGAGAGTTCATGGGCATGAGAATTTGTTTGGGTTGGCACTCTGGATAGAAAAGATGGAGTTTTTCAAACACCTATAATGAGAAAAAAATTTTTCCTCATTTCTGGAAAAGACAAATGATGACCTTTACTCACATATGGACAAATACAAATCAACTGTCTGCCTAACGTCAGTTTAGCCTGATGTTCCACAATACTCCTTTCCAAAATGAGTCAGGAACTTAAAACATTATCTAGGTATCCTAGAATATATAACCTAATATTAGCCCTGCTTCAAGTTACACTTATTACATCCTCTGTACTTAGATGTAAGGTGTAAAGTAATTTTGAAATTTTTAACTTTAGCTCCTATAACCTGAAAAAGATTTGAGAAAAAAGATCCTATAATATTAAATTAACAAGGGACACGATTCAGGTCTTCCATCTAGTAAAGTGTTCTCTCCTCTATGTCCCACTGCATCAGAGCACCAAAACCAAAATAAAGGAGGGAAAAAAAAAAAACACACAGAAGAGATGAGCTCCATATTCAGAGGGAGAGAATTTTATTTGCCCCACACAAATGACAAATTTTTCTTTTGAATTCTAAAAACAGTAGAGCTACTTAACTTTTAGCTTCAGAACACTGTAGAAACTTTTCATACTCTACACCTTACTGGAAGTGAGAATTAGATTCCATTCTACCTATGAATATAACTAAGTGGACTGTATCAGAATATCTATGTTAGGCAGAATAAGTCACAAATTAATCTCTCTTTAGTTATCATGGTGCTCACATCCCTGTGCTCCTTATACGGAAACTAGAGGAGGCAGTTTCTAATGTCAATATTATGTGGAGGCAATTAGCAGAAATGACAAAGATCTAGAAACTATAAACCCGTTCTAGGTATCTCTAGCAATTTCTCTATGTCTATTCAGACAAAGCTCTTCCTGGATAACAAGCAATTATAACCTTTTTCTCCTTGATATACAAAAATGAGATTTAGGTTTGAGTCCTTACCAGGATCTGAACTTCATCAGACAGTTCCAACAAATTCCCTTCAAATTGCCCAAAGGAACTGTTCATACCACGGACAGTGACTTTGATACTGGTCCGACCAGCTGCTTTTGTGTGGACAACCATGGCAAAGTTATTTTCTACTGGGGGCTGTAGGAACACCTAGATAGTGAGGACATAGATTAAGACAATTTATGAATAAACACTGTGTCCATCTCTCTCTTTTATAACAATAAGGAAAATGTATATTGGAAGTAGCTCTCTAGAAGAACTAGCGTACCAGGGCTTATTTTCATAATTACTTCTTTTCATTTTCTTAGCAACACAGTCACCCCTAGAGAAACCTCTCTTTGCAGCACTCAGCTAATTCTGGCATGCCTCTGTAGGATTCTTAAGTTATTTCAAAGTTAATTCATTGATAGGAAAAGAATGGAAATGGAGAAAGGGGGTTGTAAAATGGGTTCAGACAGTAGAACTTGAGATGAGAGAGAAGAGAGGCAATCTGCTCCGGGAATTCAGTGGTACCAAGAAAGGGAAAAGACAAGAAAGGGACACTTCTATTTTAATATTATGCTAAAACTGGCTGTCTCCCCACTTGCTTCACTCACCATTCTAGCCTAGACTGAAAAAAATCATAGACTAGATCTTGACAGATTTCTGGGATAGAGAAGGTACGGCTACCACTAACACAAATGTTGAAATGCACACTTTTTTGTATGTATTTCACGTCCTATCTCCCGTGACTTCTTGTTTGTCCAGAGTCCTCAAGATCTTCCTTTAGCTCTCTTGACTCACATAGCTCCCTAAGTTCCAAAATCACTTTTCCCTTCTCCCCTACATAAAAATTCCCATTTTCTTTGTGGAAAATCTTAGCAGATTCCAATCAGTTGTCTGGAAGAGAATCTTATGCTAAAATATGAGGTTTATAATTGTTTAATACAAGTGAATCTCTAAATGGTGACACCACAGTACAGGAAATCTCCCTTGTGTTGCATTGGAGACCTTGCTATAGCCTGTCTCTTTTTTTATATACATATATATTTTTAATTTTAGAGAGAGGGAAAAGAGAAGGAGAAAAACATCAATGTGTGGTTGCCCCATGTGTGCCCCCTACTGGGGAATGTAGCCTGCAACCCAGGCATGTGCCCTGACTGAGAATCGAACTGGTGATTTTTTGGTTTGCAGGCTGGCACTCAATCCACTGAGCCACACCAGCCAGGGCTATCACCTATTTCAAAGTTTGCCTATGCAGGTCTGAAGCAGAAGAAATCTTTGTATTCCTGTAGTCATTTCTTCTCCCAGAGGAAAAAGTGATGCTTTAGATAAGAAAATTGGAGAAAGGGAGGTATAGAACTGATGCTAAGGCCTAGGCTGTCCCTTGCTTTCACACAATTTTTATTTGGTCTTTAAGAAAAAAAGGCAAATCTCTTTGCAGAACTTTACAAACTAAGTATAGTTCAATCTCTCCTCAGTTCCAGTTATACTCAGTCTTTGGGCAGCCCATGACAGATAGACCCAACCAGCAGAATGTCCCTAGATTATAGACCTAGTATATTTTTAGAAAGATTACAAATAGATAGTTCACTTTTCCCATACCCTGCTCTATGCATTTTAGCTGGCTCCAGAAATACCCTAATTCTAGCATCTGTAAATGCTCCATTCTCTCGCAAGATCTGACTCTAATTCTTTGTATTCATGGGCACTGAATTGTGACCTGCTGGGTACCTCGACCCAGGTTCCTTCTTCTTAAGGTAAAGCCCAGACCTAGGTGGCTGCCATTGTCCCAAGACCACCTTGGGTAGGTTTCATCCAACTGACAATCAGGTAACAATGCTGCAAATCAGGTAAAGTTTGTTTGCAGCATCCACTTTTCTTTCTCAAGTTTCAGAGTAAGGTTTCAATATGTGTATTAAGATATCAAAACTAGACTTCCGGCCAAGATGGAGGCGTAGGTGGTCACACTGTGCCTCCTCTCACAACCAAGATTAAGGACAACAAAAATATAGAACTAGTAAAAAACCCAACCAGAACAGATAGAAAATTGAATTGTATGGAAGTCTGACAACGATTCACCCAGACTGGTAAGAGGAGTGGAGTCGGTGGCCAGCGGAGAGGGGTCTTGGCAGGAAAAAACAATGGCTAGTGGTCCCGGGCACACAGGTGGCAGTTGGCACACCCCAGGTGCACAGGCAGCGGTTACTAGGCATGGGGAGGCAACAAGCAGACCAAGCAAGGCGCACAAGGTTGCTGACTACGGTCACACATTCATGCACAGATAAACCAGGTGAAAATGGGCAGCAAGTCAGACTGTGCAATGCAGGGCCCCAGCGCCAGGAAATAAAGCCTAAAAGCACTGGTTGAAAACACTTGTGGGGTTGAGGTGCCGGGAGAGAATCCCAGCCTCACAGGAGAGTTTGTTGGAGAGACCCACAGGGTCCTAGAATGTACACAAGCCCACCCACCAGGAATCAGCACCAGAAGGGCCCAGTTTGCTTGGGGAAAGTGGTGGAAGGGACCGGAATCAGAGAGAGCAGAGCAAGCGCCATTTTTCCCTCTCAGACCCTGCCCCCACATCCAGCATCACAACCCAGCAACTGGGTTGTCCTGCCCTGGTGAACACCTAAGGCTCCACCCCTTACTATGTAACATCTGTGACCAGACAAACAAAACAAAACACAAACAAACAAACAGAAAAACCAAAAATGGCTCAAACGGGAGAACAGATCAAAGTCCCAGAGTTAATTCATCTAAGCAACTAAGAGATAGCCAACCTATCAGATGCACAGCTCAAAGCACTGGTAGCCAACCTATCAGATGCACAGTTCAAAGCACTGGTGATTAGGAAGCTCACAGAATTGGTTGATTTTGGTAGCAAATTAGATGAACAAATGAAGGCTACAATAAGTGAAATGAAGAAAAATGCACAGGGAACCAGTAGTGATGGGAGGAAAAACTGGGACTCAAATCAATGCAGTGGACCAAAAGGAAGAAAGAAACAACCAAACAGAAAAGAAGGAAGAAACAAGAATTCAAAAAAATGAGGAGAGGCTTAGGAACCTCCAGGACATCTTTAAATGTACCAACATCCGAATTATAGGGGTACCAGAAGGGGAAGAGGAAGAGCAACAAGTGGAAAACTTACTTGAACAAATAATAAAGGAGAACTTCCCCAATCTGGCAAAGGAAATTAACATCCAGGAAGCTCAGAGAGTCCCAAAGAAGGTGGACCCAAGGAGGAACACACCAAGGCACACCATCATTACATTAGCCAAGATTAAAATGAAGGAGAGAATTCTAGAAGCAGCAAGGGATAAGGGCACAGTCAGCTACAAAGGAGTTTCCATCAGACTGTCAGCTGATTTCTCAAAAGACACCTTACAGTCAAGAAGGGGCTGGAAAGAGGTATTCCAAGTCATGAAAGGCAAGGACCTACATCCAAGATTGCTCTATCCAGCAAAGCTGTCATTTAGAATGGAAGGGAAGATAAAACACTTCCCAGATAAGGTCAAGTTCAAGGAGTTCATCATCACCAAGGCCTTATTACATGAAGTGTTAAAGGGACTTACCTAGGAAAAAGAAGATAAAAAATAGGACAATAAAAAGACAGCAAACTCACAGATATTAACAACCATACCTAAAACAAAAGCAAACCAAGCAAACATCTAGAACAGGAGCAGAAACACAGAAATGGAGATCACATGGAGGATTAGCAACAGGGGAGTGGGAGGAGAGGGGGGAAAAGGTACAGAGAATAAGTAGCATAGACGGTGGGTAGAAAATAG
>PVKU01007909.1:24558-80653 GCA_004027475.1 Anoura caudifer
AAAAAATAGGACAATAAAAAGACAGCAAACTCACAGATATTAACAACCATACCTAAAACAAAAGCAAACCAAGCAAACATCTAGAACAGGAGCAGAAACACAGAAATGGAGATCACATGGAGGATTAGCAACAGGGGAGTGGGAGGAGAGGGGGGAAAAGGTACAGAGAATAAGTAGCATAGACGGTGGGTAGAAAATACACAGGGGGAGGACAAGAATAGTGTGGGAAATGTAGAAGCTAAAGAACTTATGACACATGGACATGAACTAAAGTGGGGGAATGTGGGTGGGAGGGGGGTGCAGGGTGGAGGGGAATGATGGGGGAAATGGGACAACTGTAATAGCATAATCAATAAAATATAATTTAAAAAAGAAAAAAGATATTAATACTATTTTCATAAACATAGAGACTTAGGTCACATTGTGGATTTCCTCCATGCTCATCCTGAGGGCTTCAGCCATTCCAGATGCAGGGCATGCAGAATTAGAAGGAGCCAGCACCACCAATGGGAAACATGGAGGAGTAGTTTAATTAATCATCCCTCTTACATTTGTTATTGATTGAAGGCATTTAGTCTGGAATCAGCTGCCAGTTGGTGCCCACACCAGCCACATGGTACCCATTGCACCTCACATGCTTACAGTAGGAATTCAGCTCTGGGTAGCACATGCCCAGCAATATGCTCAGCACCCACTTTTTGTACTGTTAATGTCAACTGCCCATAATGCAGCACAAACATGATTGTTACTATAATTGTGTCTGAACATGTTAAGAAGATTATGTTAATATTTAACTCCATGTGTACATATGAGGGAGGAACCCCCCAAAATGGAATTATCTTCTGTAGAGCAGGCCCCTTGTGTACAGGCTTCCCCCGCTAGGTGAGTGTTCTAGGAACCCATCTGTATCAGTGCAGCAGCTGATGTTGTGAGAGGCTGCATTCAGCTTTAGTGCATTTTTTTTAAAGACTATTTTATACTATTTGCCCATTTCATGATGGGTGATTTATAAGTATACCTTCCCACACTGCACTGAATGTTCAGCAGTGTTTGACCAAAAACAGCATGACCCTCAAGCCCCAACCTCTCTATCCACCCAATCTCGCCATGAGCAACTATTTTTGTTTTCCTGGATGAAAAAAGTCCTCAAAGAGAAACATTCTGCCAATGTGGAAGAGGGGAAATAAAAAATGGCAGAAGCACTTAAGGGCATCAAAATCAACGAGTTTAAAAACTGTTTTGAGCAATGGAAAAATGTTTTGATAGGCATATTATATCAAATGGAGAGTACTTTGAAGTTTAAATATGTAAGAATAAATACACAATTTTTAAATAAATAAATTCCATATATTGGGGTCCCCCTCATGCTTTATATTAATAATGTGTCACTTATATAACATAGTCATCTGCTTACAAGTGCAACAACAAATACAATATTAAGGAAATCATTGCTTTCAAGAGCTCTTTCTAGCAAAGTATCCTAAAAATCATATAACATTATGTGAGCACTCCAATTTGGATTTTTCATGAGTTACAGTTTTCCAGCACTCATGGAACAATAGAAAAAGGAGATAAGTAATAATATTATGTAGTTTAGAAAATGAGTCAGTCCAAAACTTATGATGAAATAAACTTAAGATTCCTAAAATAATGTAATCAATAGACAAATTCATACCTCTGCATGCCTGGGTACTAGATCCAGTACCTCCCTTTTGCTCATGGACCAGTGGAATGTGAGCCCAGGGTTGGCATTGCTAAAAGAGAAAGGGGTCTGGGTACTGCTCACCCCCATGACATAAACTGGCATCTGAAAAGAAAAAAGTGATTTTGTGCTATATATCTTGCCCAACTGGCATTATCAAGATGATGAACCCAGAAGAGAGTCATCATACTGACCTCAGTAGCTGTGATGAGTCGAGTTGCAGCTGCAAGGATCCTAACAGACCTTAGCTGAACAACCTCAATCTGCACTTCATCCTGCTCAACAAGGTAGAGAACCAGTTTAGGCTAAGAGGGAGTGTCTGTGAGGTAGACAGAGATGCTTGTGATAACTAGTTGGTTTGTTGTCATTTGGGCATTCAGCAACAACAAAACATGACTTAGTATGTTTCTGCTCTTAAAACAACTCCTTAAGGATAGGGATTATGTCTTATAACAATGCCAAGTATTCTGTGAGTTTTTCACTACAGATCACATATTTCCCATGCCTGGTTAAAAGCATGCCAGATGAGGGGACTAAAAGAGTTTTCCTCATCATTATTCCCTCCCCCACCTCCCAGTATGGTTCCTAGATGAAGTAGAAGCAGAGCAGAACAAAGAACCAATACCTGGGAAAACACAATGACTTTGCCAGTATCTTCATTCACTGTCTGGATGGTGCCATGGACCACAGCTGTGCCAACCACCTTCCCTGTAACTTGCCCTCTCCTATTAACAACAGCCACAGTCTGATTACTGATGGAGAAATGAATGATAGATTGGGGCTGGGGGCCACCTTGAGACATTACCTGGAATGTAAACACACCAGTGAATTCCTGAAGCATGGGGAGAAGTCACATCTCTGTTCTGAACATTTTGCCCAAACAACTGGCATCTTCATCTTCTCCCACTGCCCAATATCCCACATCAACTCAAATGCAGAAAAAATAGAAGTGCTGCACATGATCCATGGGATTCTAAGAAGCATTCATTATGGAACTGGGAAAATACCATATTTTGCCATGTACAATGCACACTTTTTTTTTTTGCCCACATTTTTTAAGGAAAAATAAGGATGCGCATTATACATGGGTATGATGTTTACATGCTATGGTAATATAATGGGTATGTATAATGTGCACAAAACGTGGGTGTGTATTATACACAGCAAAATACAGTACCAATGTTCTTTATCAGACCCTATTGTATTTGGCTGAGAGTACACAGGAGGACACCAACAGGAAGAGGGGTGTGTGTGTGTGTATGTGTGTATTGTGGTGGGCAGAGGTGGGATGAGGAGAAAGGGTAAATCTTATTTTTCTGTCTTTAAGATCACCTGCATCATGTTAGTTGGAATCAGTGTCATTTTCTCTGGAACAAGTCTGAATGGAGGAAACACCTAGACAGAGAAAACCAAAAGGACCACAGTGACTAACTAGAGTCAATTTCACAACAAATGATTGTGCAGCTTATTCTAAGGGAAAATCCAATTATATACAATAAAGTCATATACAAAGACATGTATTATTTACAAATACAACTTTTATTTATATAGCAAACATTATGAATTACTTGAGTGAAAATGCTTAAATAAGTCATTACATATCCACTCACTAGAATAAAAGTGTCCATTAAAATTATGTTTACAATTATCTTCCTTTCTTATGTTTTTTTTTCACACATATGTAAAAGTAGAGAGAACATTATAAAGAATTCTCAGGTACCTATTACCCAGCTTCAACAGTTATCAACACATGGTTAAAAATTAGCTTTTAAGCACATAAGAAAATACTTCTGATAGAAGATTAAGATGAAAAAAAGCATTATGATTCATCCATGTTACAAAAAGAATAGGGAAAAAGTGAAGAAATACACTGAAATCTTACAAATGATTAACTCTAAGTAGTGGAATTATAGGTGATTTTCATTCTGCATTGTTATGTTTTTGTGCTTTCCCATTTCTACAAGAAGTGTATTATTTTTATACAGAAAAAAAACCTGAAACAAATCACATATTGTTGCAAAAGTTAGACAAGTATAATTTTTTCAGTCAAATGATTTTTGACTTGTACAAACTAAACAGAAAAATATAAATAATGCTAAACAACATGAAGCACAATTTTGGATGAGATAATTTTCTTACTTCAATTTGCCGAGGGGCCGATGTGAACTTTTGCCCTGTCCTGTCCCTAGCAATAGCCACAAGTGTGGTTTGCCCAATAGTGACAGCTTGAAGGACATAGTTTTCAGAGTATTTGTCCTGTTCCTCCGTTAGCCTGCAAAGATCCATGTATTTTCAGATAAGAAAGGTTTAGGTTTCTTTGTCTGTTTGTTTTTAAATAAAAAAATAGGTTTATTGGTTCTGGAGAGGAAGAGGGGAGAGAGTGAGGGTGAGAGCAAGAGACAAGAGGGAGAGAGAGTGAAATGAGAGAAACACTGATCAGCCACCTCCCATATGTGCCCTGACCAGGGATTGAACCCACAACCTGGGTATGTGCCCTGACCAGGAACAGAACCCCCAATCTTTTGGTGTATTGGACAACACTTCAGCCAATTGAGCCATACTGGCCAGGGTGAGAAAGACTTGATTTTAACTGGTCAGTTATGCATCTTTCTAAGATGCTTAACATTTTCTGCTCATTTTAACACTGGTTAGAAGGATCTGCCAGAAAATAAATTTCCAGAGTGAATACACAGTTCATGGCAATGGTGGGAATGTCCTGAAGGGCAAAAAAACTTGTTCTAAGACTCCAAAGAAATAAGGGCAATATAAATATAGGCTGGCAAAATTGCAAATATTAAACTGCCTTAGAATTCCTGTAATTCCCCTTTTGCAGAGGGGAATACCAATGCCTATGCTTCTAAATAGATTTTTGAAGCTCCTTGAGCTGGAAGCACCCTCAAAGGATATCTGGGGAGACGTTTCATAAAAGGAAATATTAATGAGACTCATGATTTTAGCCCCCAAACAAGACATCTGATTATCTGGAAGGGATATTTTGTAGAGAGCTGAATGTGGGAGAAGAGAAAGGTACTGTGACAAAAAAGGAAAGAGGAAAATCTGAAATAACCCAAGGAAGAGTTGACCACAGTACTGGGAGGGAGACTCTCAGGGTATCAAGCCGAGGGAGAAAGAAGTGCTGAAATGGCACTCACGTCAGGGTGACGATCGAAGACGCCAGCTGCAGGTGGAGCTCCATATTTCTGAAGTACTTACTTCGGAATGGGCATTTGGAAGAGTCAAGAACCCTCACAGTTACTAACACAGTTTTACCTATTTCAACCTAGTAGTTTCAAAAAAAAAAAAAAAAGGTAATTTTAGTGGAGGTGTCTCATTCACCAAGGACTCTTAGAGGGTGGTAAATGTTCTTTAAAAATATTTTATTTATTTATTTTTAGAGAGGGGAAGGGAGGGAGAAAGAGAGGAAGAGAAACATTAAGGTTTGGTTGCCTCTCATGTGTCCCCTACTGGGACCTGGCCCGCAACCCAGGCATGTGCCCTGACTGGGAATCAAACCATCAACCCTTTGACTCGCAGGCAGGCAGGCACTCAATCCACTGAGCCACACCAGCCAGGGTAAGGGCGGTAAGCTTTTTTGTTCATGCTAAATGTTCCTGGTCAGCCTTTGTTCAAACAAGACTAGTGTAGATGTACTGTATTTATCTGTACCATGTTTCATGTTGGAATGTCCTTCTTTAAGGATGGGTATTTCCAATAGCATTACCAAAGGTCCTGGTATCCACACACTGCGTGTGCACACAGTAGTTGAGCAGAAATTATATTAAGTGATGCTAGAGAGTGAAAATGAGACCTGTTTCATTTATGAGAAAAACCACGTATCTCTCACCTTATCGATCAGATCAAGCTCCAGCTCCTGTATGTCTGATACCCTGAGGTGGGCCATTGCCGGACTCAAGAAACCCAAGCACAGATCATAGACCTCCAATGTGAGAAATCCAGAATGTACTGGAACTAACTAGAAAGAAGAAGATGGTAGGTGGGTAAAGAAGAAAACCTGCTCTAAGCATAGTCATGGTAACTATTTTCATCCAAAGTGGGAAATATAATATCTTAAGTCCTTCGTGATGGATACTTTGAGAGGTCACATTAAATATTTCAGGCATAACACAATATAAAACCTTTAGTGTGATATTTCAGTTAATGGCAAAATGTGTACCTTTAATAATTAACTAATAAAGAGCAGAATTTAAGATGATTGAATTCAAGAAGAATCCAACATACATGCCCAGGCTCTTAATTATAAACAGGGAAAGGAATTCATGAAGAAAGTCAAGTCCAGGGGGAGGGAGGTGGATGAAGGTGGAAGAGGGGATAGGGACGATAAATGGTGATGGAAAAAAATAAAACAAGATAAATCAAGTTCATTTATGTTGCAGTGAGGGAGAAAGCACTGGGCAGACTGATACTTTGTTTTTCCTTCCTGAAGTACAGCTCCTGCACAAAGGCATGTTTTCACATCCTCCGCCTGCACCTACCGCCTCAGCCTGCCCTTTTAAAGACAAACAGTACGACTAAAGCAAGTTAAATTCCTTTGAGCTCTGAGAAGGAAAGGAATTATAAGCATATGTTAATGTAACATATTACTGTTATTACAAGTCAACTAAAAGCAAACCCCTTGACATTGACTATGGAGTCAACTTAAAATCTTGGGTTGTCATATTCTGGCTAAAAACATATTTTCCAGTTATATAGTCAATAGTATATCTAACTATCCATTTATAGAAATGAATCTTCTTTTAATGGGAATCTTGTAACTAGATGTCTCTTATACTGTCTCAGCTCAACCAGAACCAACAACTGCCCAGGATTACAGCTACTTACAAAAATAAAACAAAATAAAAAACTCCCATTTTTGGTTGAAGAACCTATATAGGTTAAAAAAGAGGAACAAATGTTACTTTTGTAAGTAGTTTGAAGCACACAATGGAATTTTCCCACCTGTTCACCTAAGAATGGCTTTGACTTGAGACCATCAGTCTGGGAATGTTTCCAGAACTCACCTGCACAGAGCCTTCTGCTTCCATGTAAGTGATGGTGACAGTGTCCTGTCCACTGCTGTTGACTAAAAAATAACCAGACCCTTCCACAAGGCTAAATATTTCCTATGGAAAAATCAGATAAACAATATTCCATTCCCTTTGATTTATAAATAATTCAAAGAAAATAACTTCTTTCCACCTCAGAAACTAGAGTACATGATTAAAAGATTAAGGAAAATGTACTAAAAGCAAAATATGATTATTAAAGTATAACACCTAAGGACATTGTAGCTAATTACAATGCGTGCATATATGTATCTGTGATTTTAAACACATAAGTGAGAAGCCCTGGCCTGGTAGCTCAATTGGTTAGAGCACCATCCTGATACAGCAAGGTTGAGGATTCGATATGTGGTCAGGGCACATGCAAGAAGCAACTAGTTAATACATAAATAAGTGGAAAAACAAATCAATGCTTCTCTTTTTCTCTCTCTAAAATCAATAAGCCCTGGCTAGTGTAGCTCAGTGGATTAAGTGCTGGCCTGCGAACCAAAGGATTGCTGGTTCAATTCCCAGTCAGGTCACATGCCTGGGTTGCGGGAGAGGGAACCACACATTGATATTTCTCTCCCTTTCTTTCTCCCTCCCTTCTCTTCTCTCTAAAAATAAATAAATAAATATTTTTGAAAAAATAAATAAAGTAAAAATAAACACATAAGTTAGATTTCCTATTGTTATACTATTAATTTTAATAACCTAATACTCTCCTGTCCAATATGATTCCATTCACCTAGACCCATACAGCTTCTACCTTCACATCAGGGTGGTTATAGATTGTAGCATTCTCAGGCAACACAGTTACATCATCCACCAGGAGCAACTCCACAGCTGCAGATATGGGCAAGTTGAAAAGTTCCTAGAAATGTAATAAGAACCACAAAGGTGAATATAAACTTTTAATTCTTCAACTCAGTGAGAAAAGATTCTACTATTGGTTCATGTGCCAAAGATAACAGAATCATAGTGATACAGTTGCCAGATTTACATCAGTACGAACAACTTTTAAAGAAGAGCCTGAAATTTCAGTTTATTTATATATATATATATATAATTTTATGATTCAAGGATTGTCATACATGCAAAACGTGGTGCTAATTGCATTAGTAAAAAATCAGGTACAAACACTCCACAATCCTGCAACTGTCAGTTTACAGCACGTTCCACATGGGGGAGGCAGAGAAGGGCCAGTATCAGTCAAAGTATAAAGCTGGGGATCTGGCAAGACATGATGTCAGGAAGGCTCATAGTTTAAGAATATCTAAAATACTTTATAAACTATAAAGATAAAACACATGATTTTTTTCATCTAGTTACCAGAAAACTAAAGAAAGCCCTTATTAGATTTGAATAAAGGAAAATGAAAACAGGAATGCATTTTTATTAATCTACAAAACAACTTCTAATGCATTATCAAGAAAGATTTTAGCCCTGGTTGGTGTGGCACAGTGATTGAGTGCTAGCCTGTCAACTGAAAGGTTGCTGGTTTGATTCCCAATCAGGGCACATGCCTAAGATGCAGGACAGGTCCCCAGTTGGGGGTGTGTGAGAAGTGACGAACTGATATATCTCTCACACATTGATGTTTCTCTCCCTCCCTTCCCTTCTCTCTAAAAAGAGATAAATAAAATCTTTTTTAAAAAAAGAAAGGTTTTATAATAAAGGAGGCATATTGCTCATTGAGAGGGGCTTCTAAAAAATTGGGAGGGATGTCTTGGGAGTGAGTGATCCCAACCCTAGGCCAAACCACATAGCCCAGCGTTCCAGCACTGGGAAGATAAAGCCTCATAACTTCTGGCTATAAAAACCAGGGGCGGTTGGGGCAGTGGAAGAAACTGCCAGTTTCTCAGGAGAGTCTATTTAAAGGGCCTGCACGGTCCTAGAATGTTCAAAAACCCACCCACTCTGGGAATCATCACCAGGGCAGAGGCTAGAAGGGTGCCAGTCATACACAGGAAGTGGGTGAAGTGAGTGGAAATGGGACAAGTGCAGGGCAAGGCTCCAGAGGCCAGGCAGCAGCACTATCCCCTCTCTGACCCCTTCCCCTTCCACAGAGCCACAAAACAAGGCGGGTTGCCCCAACCTGGCAAATTCCTAAGGCTCTGTGCCTTGCAACTTAACTGGTGTGCTAAGACAGGGAGTCAAAGCATCTCTACCTAATACACAGAAACAAACACAGGGAGGCTGCTAAGATTGGGACAAAGAAATATGGACTCAATGAAAGAATAGAACAACACCCTAGAGAAAGAACTAAGCAAAATGGAGATAGCCAACTTATTAGATGCAGAGTTCAAAACACTGGTGATGACATACTCAGAGAAATCACTGAGTATGGCAAAACCATAAAGGAAGAAATGAAGTCTACAGTAAGTGAAATAAAGAAAAATCCACAGGGAACCAACAGGGAGGGGAAGGAAGCCAAGATTCAAATCAATGATTTGGAACATAAGGAAGAATAAACATTCAACCGGAACACAACAAAGAAACAAGAATTCAAAAAAATGAGCAGAGCGAAAGAAGACTCTGGGACATCTCCAAAGGTGCCAACATCAGAATCATAGGGATGCCATAAGGAGAAGAGGAAGAGCAAGAAATTGAAAACTTATTTGAAAAAATAATGAAAAAAACCCACAAAACTTCCCTACTTTGGTGAAGGAAATAGATCTACAAATCCAGGAAACACAGGGAGTCCCAAACAAGTTGTACACAAAGAGGACCACACCAAGACACATCATAATTAAAATGCAAAAGATTAAATATAAAGAGAGAAGCTTAAAAACAATAAGAGAAAAGCAGAGAGTTTCCTACAAAGGCGTTCCCATAAGACTATCAGCCCATTTCTCAAAAGAAACTTTGCAGGCAAGAAGGGACTGGCAAGAAGTATTCAAAGTGATGAAAAGCAAGGACCTACAGCCAAGATTACTCTATCCAGTAAAGCTATCATTTAAAATGGAAGGGCAGATAAAGTGCTTCCCAGACAAGGTAAAACTAATGGAGTTCATCATCACCAAGCCATTATTATTATTTTTTAAGATTTTATTTGTTTATCTTTAGAGAGAGGGGAAGGGAGGGAGAAAGAGAGGTAGAGAAACATCAATGTGTAGTTGCCTTTCACATGCCCCCTACTGGGGACCTGGCCTGCAACCCAGGCATGTGCCTTGACTGGGAATTTAACCAGCAACCCTTTGGTTTGGAGCCCACACTCAATCCACTGAGCTACACCAGCCAGGGCCACCAAGCCATTATTATATGAAATGCTAAAGGGACTTATTTAAGAAAAAGAAGATCAAAACTATCAACATTAAAATGACAACAAACTTACAACTATCAACTGAATCCAAAAAAACAAAAACAAACTAAGCAAACAACTAGAACAGGAAGAGAACCACAGAAATGGAGATCATGTGGAGGGTTATCAGGTGAGAGCAGGAAGGGGGAGGATGGGGAAAAAGGTACAGGGATTAAGAAGCATAAATCGTAGGTACAAAACAGACAGGGGGAGGTTAAGAATAGCATAGGAAATGAAGAAGCCAGAGAACCTATATGTACGATCCATGGACATGGACTAACGTGGGGAATGCTGACGGGAGTGGGGCTGCAGGGCAGAGGGGAATAAAGAGGAGAAAAAATGGGACAACTGTAATAACATAATCAATAAAATATATTTTTAAAAAAAGTTTTCCAGCTACTTCTGGCGAAGATGGAGGCATAGGTGGACACACTGTGCCTCCTCGCAAAACCAAAATTAAGGACAACAAAGATTTAGAAACCAGAAAACAACTGGAACTGACAGAAAATTGAACTATATGGAAGTCCAACAACCATTCATCCAGACCAGTAAGAGGGGTGGAGTCGCAGCAGGAAAAAGTGGAGGTTGCCAGATCTGGGCGGGCAGGCAGCAGCAGCTAGCAGATCCCAGGCATGCAGGTGATGGCTAGCAGCCTCCGGGTACATAGTGGCAATGGTGCAGACCCAGTGAGGCCTCGTAAGGCAGCTGGCTGACCAGGTGGTCCCACATTCGTGCGCAGATAATCCAGGTGAAGGAGAAGTTGTGGAAGGGACTGGAATCCGAGAGAGCAGAGAAAGCACCATTGTTCCCTATCGGACCCTGCCCCCACATACAGCGTCACTACCCAGCAACTAGCTGCCCCACCCTGGGGAACACCTAAGGCTCCGCCCCTCATTACGTAACAGCCCCAACCAGACCAAAAAAACCCCCCAAAAATGGCTCAAACGGGAGAACAGATCAAAGCCCCAGAGCCAATTCATCTAAGCGACCAAGAACTGTGCATCCCCTATCAGATACACAGTTCAAAACACTGGTGATCAGGATGCTCACAGAACTGGTTGATTTTGCTCACAAATTAGATGAACAAATGAAGGCTATAATAAGTGAAATGAAGGAAAATGCACAGGGAACCAATAGAGATGGGAGGAAAACTGGGACTCAAATCAATGGAGTGGACCAGAAGGAAGAAAGAAACAACCAAACAGAAAAGAATGAAGAAACAAGAATTCAAAAAATAGAGGAGAGGCTTAGGAACCTCCAGGACATCTTTAAATGTCCCAACATCCGAATTATAGGGGTACTAGAAGGGGAAGAAGAAGAGCAACAAGTGGAAAACTTACTTGAACAAATAATAAAGGAGAACTTCCCCAATCTGGCAAAGGAAATAGACTTCCATGAAGTCCAGGAAGCTCAGAGAGTCACAAAGAAGGTGGACCCAAGGAGGAACACACCAAGGCACATCATAATTACATTAGTCAAGATTAAAATGAAGGAGAGAATTCTAGAAGCAGCAAGGGATAATGGGACAGTCACCTACAAAGAAGTTCCCATTAGACTGTCAGCTGATTTCTCAAAAGAGACCTTCCAGGCAAGAAGGGGCTGGAAAGAAGTATTTGAAGTCTTGAAAGGCAAGGACCTACATCCAAGATTGCTCTATCCAACGAAGTTGTCATTTAGAATGGAAGGGAAGATAAAGCACTTCTCAGATAAGGTCAAGTTCAAGGAGTTCATCATCACCAAGCCCTTATTATATGAAATGTTAAAGGGACTTATCTAAGAAAAAGAAGATAAAAAACATGACAGTAAACTCACTGATATTAACAACCACACCTAAAACAAAGGAAACTAAGCAAACAGCTAGAACAGGAACAGAAACACAGAAATGGAGATCACATGGAGGGTTAGCAACAGGGGAGTGGGAGGAGGAGAGAGGGGGAAAAGATACAGAGAATAAGTAGCATAGACAGTGGGTAGAAAATAGACAGGGGGAGGGCAAGAATAGTGTGGGAAAAGTAGAAGCTAAAGAACTTATGACACATGGACGTGAACTAAAGGGGGGGAATGTGGGTGGGAGCGGGTGTGCAGGGTGGAGGGGAATGATGGGAGAAAAATAAGACAACTGGAATAGCATAATCAATGAAATATATTTAAAAAAAAGAAAAAGTTTTCCAAGATGGGTCAGAATGCTTTCCTGCAAAATAAAAGAAGATCATTTCTCATCCAAAAAAATTTTTTTACCCATGACATTTTTATTTAGTTTAATGTGTAAAATGTAGTGTAAATTAATCGCCACTTCATATTCTGTCAAATTATTGTCTTCATTCTTTGAACATGTCAGTGACTCACACGTCCCACCCCATGGCTGGAGCCGAACACTTCATCAGAGGGAAAATGTAAGAGTTCTATTCAAAATCTCAGCAAAAGGTAATGCACTAATTAAAAAAAAAATCTTACTACAAAATCAAAAAGATTGATCCAAAGACTTGAGTTGTTACACTCATTCCATTATATACAGTACCATGTTAGGTAACAAACATGGGTTGATCAATTAACAATGCATTAAGTGGCAAAATTTCATAAAGGAGGCTGTACTGCTTGTACGTGAAACTGGTTAAAAAGGGCTTGCCTTCCCTAACGTCAGAAGCTACAGTCTTCTTAAAGTTCTTTAAATGGTGTAGTGCTCAACATTTTTAGCACAACAATGCAACTTAGTTCACAAGCTGTTTTGGCATCTCTTACTTTGAGCAAGAATAGGGGCTTTTGAAAAATAAGGCTTTAAGAAAGCTTGTTGCCCTGGCTGGTGTGGCTCAGTAGATTGAGTGTCAGCTTGTGAATCAAAGAGTCTCCATTCCTAATCAGGGCACATGCCTGGGTTGTGGGCCAGGTCCCCAGTAGCGGGTGTGCAAGGGACAATCATATGTTGATGTTTCTCTCCCTCTTTTTCTCTTTCCCCTCCCTTCCCTCTAAATATAAATAGATAAAACCTTTTATTTTTTTAAAAAAAAGAAAGCTTGTCATCTTAGAGTTAAATTTTAACAGAATGTGAAAGTTTGAACTTTTACACTTATTTGTTTAAATAAAATCTAAAAAGTACTGATTGCTTCAACATGACTTTATGGAAAAACTAATCTGTAACAAAAACTTGGCATTGACTGTGAAGGCTCCATTGTTTTTGAGCAAAGCGTACAAAGGTTCCCAGGGACAGGGAAGCAGGGAAGAGGGGCCCAGACATTTACAACAGCAGGCATTTCTCTTCCTCTTCTTGTTGGGAGGTGGTTAGAGAAAGGCTCAAATAACTTCATCAAACACTGTCTTGAGGCCTTGCTGTGTGAGAGCCGAGCACTCCAGGTATTTTACAGCACTGATCTCCTTAGCCATGGCTAAACCCTGTGAGTACGTGATGGGTGTTGGCTTCTTCTCCTCCAGTTTCTCAGTCATGTCTTTATCATCCCTAAGATCAAGCTTAGCTCCCACCAGCTAATGGGAGCTAAGGATAGCTCCCAGGATAATGGGAGTGTTGGGACAATGGTGTCTCACTTCAGGATACTACTTTGCACAAACATTTTCAAATGATGTAGGACTCACAATAGAAAAGCAAATAAAAAATACATCTGAAGTCCTGGCTGGTGTAGCTCAGTGGATTGAGCACAGGCCTGTGAACCAAGGGATCGCGGTTCGATTCCCAGTCGGGGCACGTGCCTGGGTTGCAGGCCAGTTCCCGTCAGGGGACACACGAGAGGCAACCATACATTGATGTTTCTCTCCCTCTCTCCTTCCCTTCCCCTCTAAAGACAAATAAATAAAATGTTTAAAAAAAAAAGAAAAAGAAAAAGAAAAGCAAATAAAAAATACATCTGAAGTCCTGGCTGGTGTGGCTCAGTGGATTGAGCACCAACCTGCAAACCAAAGGGTCACCAGTTTGATTCCCAGTCAGGACACATGCCTGGGTTGTGGGCCAGGTCCCCAGTAGAGGGCACACGAGAGGCAACCACACATTAATGTTTCTCTTCCTCTCTTTCTCCCTCCCTTCCCTCTGTATAAAAATAAATAAATAAAATCTAAAAAAAAAAAGAAAAATACATCTGCAAGTCCACCCATGCTGTTGCAAAAGGTAAGATTTCCTTCGTTTTTACAGCTGTGTACTATTCCATAGTGTAAATGTAGCACAGTTTTTTAATCCACTCATCTACTGATGGGCACTTGGGCTGTTTCCAGATCTTGGCTATTGTAAATAATGCTGTTTTGAACACATAAGGGAGCATATGATCTTTCGAACTGGTGTCTCAGAATTCTTAGGATCTGTTCCCAGAAGTGGAATCACTTGGTCAAAAGGCAGTTCCATTTTAAATTTTTTTAGGAAACTCCATACTGTTTTCCACAGTGGCTATATCAGTCTGCATTCCCACCAACAGTGAAGTAAGGTCCCCTTTCTCCACATTCTCTCACCAGCACTTGTTTTTTGTTGACTTATTGATGGTAGGAAACTATTATGTTAAGTGAAATAAGCCAGTCAGAGAAAGACAAACACCATATGATCTCACTTATATGTGGAATCTAATGAACAAAGTACACTAACAAACAAAATAGAACAAAGGCATGGACACATGGAACAGAATGATAGCTGTCAGAGAAGGTGGGGGCAGGGATATGCATGAAAGGAGGTGAAGGGATTAGCCAAAGAACATATATCATAACCCACAGACGCAGACAACAGTGTGGTGGGGGCCTGAGGGCAGTGGCGTAAGGAGTGCTGGGGCACTGTCCACATTGCCTCGTCTTCCGCCAACAGGAAGCCTAAGCCCAGCGGCAGCCACCACCCACAGCTGGGGAAAACCGCAGAGAAACAGGAAATGTTGTATTTCTTATATAACAATCTCCACTTACCTTTGGACTTTTCTTCTCTGAATAGCCCACAAAACTGACTCGAATGAGTACAGTCCCTTTTATCTGATGTACTTTAAGGATCTGATGACCTGGAGACATGCAGAAAAATACCCTGTGAGACAATAACATGTAGAATACAAAAGTGTCTCTAGAAAACCAAATTCTACCCTAATTTATTTCAAATGGTGTTTTATCTCAGGGAGAAAAAAAACACTGAATAGGGAAACACACAAGAATCAGGAACCCTTTGCTTCAAAGAAAACCACCAATGCGTTTTTGCGTTGACTCTGCCATTATATCACTACGTGACCCTGAGCAGCCACTTAATTTCTCAGTTCCTTTACTGAATGAGGGACTAGGCCAGGCCAAATCTAAGTCTCTCCAGCTCTGATGGTCCGTGAGTCCAAAAACAGGCTGACAATAATGTATGAGGACATTTTCGTTTGATTTAAAAATGGAAGTGAGAAATAAAGAGATAGTCCTTTGGGAACTTTTACTCTTCTAAATTGTTTTATATATGTAAATGTCATGTCAGCTCCTTATTCAAAAATTTAAAATGGCTAACTATTCCTTATTAGAACAATTCAAACTCCTTATACTAGTTTTGAAGCCTTCTAGAATCTGACCCTGCTTTACCTCATTTTCCTTTTTTTTTTTTTTTAAAGAGAGAGGAAAGAAGGGAGAAAGAGAGGGAGAGAAACATCAGTGTGCGGTTGCCTCTCATATGCCCCACACTGGGGACCTGGCCTGCAACCCAGGCACGTACCCTGACTGGGATTTGAACCAGCAACCCTTTAGTTCACAGGCTGGCACTCAATCCACTGAGCCATAGCAGCCAGGGTGTTTTCTGTTTTTTAAAAAAACTTCACTAACATGAATCTGCCACTTTACATAGGTCAGTTACTTTATGGTCAACCCATGACGATCTTGCCTAAATCTTTGAAGCACTTTCTCCTGATGCTTTGTCCACTCAGTCATTCATTCATTCAACAAAGATTTATAGAGGGCTTACTATATACTAGGTAGTATGCCAGGTAATTAGGATGCAGAGATGAAGAAGGAAACAACATACTGGTAACCCTTTGCTTCAAAGAAACCCACAGCTTACTACAGCAACTAAGAGGGAAATCAACCACTGTAATCCAGTGTGGTCAGTGCTGTTATAGGAGTATGAATACAGCATATATATCCATATCAGCATGAGGAAGGAATATTTTCCTTACATTGGGAATATAGAAGGACAGAAAACTCCCAGATCACTAGAGGATTTTAGTCAGTGAAGATGCAAGAAAGAGAACATACAACATGTACAAAGGAAAGGGGTATGACAAACCTTGTCATGGTTAAGAACCTAAAGTTGTTGGCTATGAGAAAAATGTAGGATATATGTGAGCTGTGATAAGAGGTGAAGCTGAAGAAGTAGGCACAAGTCAGCATGTTAAACTGCAACATAGGAGTTTTATTTTGAAAGACACAGGGAGTACCTGGAGACAAAATGATGGCAGAACAGTCAGTGGTCGCGAGTATAGGGTTTGATGTCAGAGAGCTTATTGCTTTACCTATTTACTGTAATAATCTCAGGGCCCAAAACTGTGCCTAGGTTATAGTAAGAATGCAATATGTGTCTGGTGAATAAGTAACTTAAAAAAATCAGGAAAATAATGCCAGTCTCTCATTGTTGTTATGAAGATTGTATGAGAAAAAGCATATAAACTTTTTAAGTGCTATATCCAACACTTCAGAAGAGCTCAGTAAACAGCGGCCAAAATAAGAACTTTAAGAGAGAGATTCGGATTTGTATTTTATTTTTTTAATTATTATTCATAGTTAAGCCATATGTTATATTTTGATTAAATTTCCTTTCTTTTTTTAAAAGATTTTATTTATTTATCTTTAGAGAGGAAGGGAAGGAGAGAGGAAGAGAAATATCAATGTATGGTTGCCTTTCATGAGTCCCCTGCTGGGAACTGTCCTGCAACCCAGGCATGTGCCCTGACTGGGAATCGAACTGCAACCCTTTGGTCCACAGGCCTGTGCTCCATCCACTGAGCTACACCAGCCAGGCAGATTTGTATTTTAGAAAGATCATTCTGAACAGTAGTGTGAGATGAATTAGAGAGTAGCATAGGCACAATGAGATCAGTTGAGAGTCTACTGTGGTGATGCAGGATAGAGGTGATAAGGACGCCAACAATGGAGAGGAAGGGATGAAACCAAAAGGTATTTACAAGATAATTCTGATGCTATTTGGTAATTGATTATTATAGGATATAAGGGACATCTTTTTCTTCTCTAACACTTTTTACACTAACTATATCATACTATGAATATTGTAGTGTTATAATATTAGCTGCATATTATTATCATGTTGTCATGTTCTCCATCTAAACTCTTAAACTTGTTCTGAATGTAAGATCCTGTGGGTAAGGAAAGGCTAAATCTTACTTCCCCTTCTCTGGTGTTTCTTGTTCCATTGAACGGTTACATCATCCATCCAAATGCTCATAGCAGAAACCTAAAAGTTACCCACAGTACCACCTGCTTCATCACTTTTGGGAGTGATTTGAAGTAAATTGTCACATTAATGGCCTGCAGTGAATCATGCCTGCTGGCATTTGTGCCCTGGAGTGGTTCTCACCCACCTTGACTCTGCTTTTGGCCAGGTGGCTTGCTTGTGCACCGGACATGAGCAAATGGCTTGATGAGGGACTGCACGTGAGGTCTTGTTGTCCTCTTAGAACCCCATCTAGTGACTCTTGTCCTCTCTTTAAGTCAGTCTAACATACCTTATGCAGCTCATTTTTTTTCTGTTTTCTCTTTCCAACATCCCTTCAGGTCTCAGCATGTATGTTACTTTTGCAGGGTAGCCTTTTCTGTTCTAAACTAAGTTAGGTTCTCTGTTATAAGTTCTTCCAGCGCCCCATATATGCCCTTCAAGACACTAACACAAATATAGTGATTAAAGTCTGGCTTCACCAATTAGACTGTAAGCCTATGAAGGAAAAGGCTGTGACTTCTTCATTTACTACTGTATTTCCAAGTGCCTAGCACACAGTCTTATATGCCATTCAGTGAACATTGGCTGACAAATGAATAATATTTCCATAATATTATGCAAATAATGGCAATCAATATACTTAATTTGATAATGGCAATCAAATTAATTTAATTTTATGTTCTTGTGGGAAATATTGGACTCTAGACCTTAGCTTGGCAAACAGGGAAATCTACCTTTACATTTTTTTAAAAAATACTAAGATCAAAGATGAAAGGTGAGATATAATAAAATCTGAAATAAACCATCACCCATAAGGAAATACTTAATGCAGAACCACTTAGCAGGTATATGAAAACATTCATAAATTTTCACAATACCATGTAACCGGGTCTGCCCATTGCCATCATCCTTTGCTACCATCTCCACTGAATTATAATTTTCGAAATGAGCTAGTGTTTCATTTGAAGACTTCCATTCCAGCATTAGTGAACTGAAATTATCAAACTTTCTCCTCTGTTGATCAAACACTGCCAGTTCCAGGACTGTGTCCCTTAGGCTTGATATAGGAATCTGTGTTAAAATAAAAAGAAAGAAAAGAAAAACAAAAACAATATCTTAAGAGGCGTGGTAAACTAACCCTGAAGCCAGGGGATTATGTTTTGTCCCAGTTTCATTCTTTGACAATTTTCAAATCTCCAAATGTGTTGAAAGAATGGATAATGAATACCTATACACACTTCATCTGGAATCACCATTTGCTTTCTCTATCTCTCCCTCTACTTTCTCACTCTCCTTGTGTGCGTCTGTGTGTGCTTTTTTGTGAAATTATACAGGAATCATGGCATGCTGCCCTAAAATTTCAACATGCCTTTCCTAAGAATGAGAACATTCTCCTAAGTTGCTGACATACTAACTATATTATTGCTTATCATTATTCTTCATGGTGGATTTGGAGTAGAAGTAAATGTTATTACTTATTGATAATGCTAATAAAAGATTTGGTAAGGAAGAAAATTGGCAGAACTATTTGGAAGTTATTTAGAGAGATCTCAATTGTCTGTTGCCAATAATTACAAGCTAAGTGCTGTAAGCAAAGTCACTGAGTCACTGTGTCACTCAGCACAGCCAATTCTGGCCTAGTTCAACCACGTCTTCTCAGACACTTCCAGAGAATAAATAACAAAATAGTTTCCTTAACTCTAATATGACAAAAGACCAGTTATCTCTACAGCATGGAAGACAAAAGTGCAAGTTAGCTGGAAACACTGTACTTACCAGTTGTTTGCTGTGCTGCGGCAGAGGACACGGCTGGGCACCAGCTCGCACCTTATATACAGGGGTTACTGACATGCTGGCAGGGTGGGCACATATGAAGCGCACCTGCACAACCTCTACAGCTGGACTAGGGTTCAGGACACCTGGGTGATTTCCAACTTGAAATGTCAGAACCTTTAAGGAAACACCAGAGCAAGAGATAATGGTGGGTAGACACTCCACATTGGTTATGTCGATCTAAATGTGTTAGGGTTATTCAGAGTCTGGTATAAAGCCCCTTTGGACATGATAATCATGCAAATTCCTTACTTAAAGACATTATAGTTCTTAATTATCGGTGCTAAGAGAAACAAGAGTATGATGGAAATTTGAAAACAAAAGGAACATTAACAAAATATAACTGACCAATTACTTAAGTCTTTTCCTCCACCAAATCTTTTGTTACCAGTTGGTAAAGAGTAGAAAAACTAACTTCTGTTTCAACTTGTCTCTGGTAGCAATACTAATGAATAACAGAATGTGGAAACAAAAAGAAGTTAGCTTCAAAATGGGGTAATTAGGCCTGAACTTACTAACAGCTAGCTGTATATACAATAAAGTTCACTGGAGATATTAAAAAGAAGCTCAACTGATTACAGCATAGTTCTTAAGTTAAAGTCATAACTGATACTCCTGTCAGCCTGCCCAGCCGGCCGGGCCCTGTTTCATAGCCACACAGTGCATTCTCAATACCAGTCAAACTGTAAACCTTCGTTACTGGTTTTTTTAAAAAGATTTTTATTTATTTATTCTTAGAGAGGAAGGGAGGGAGAAAGGGAGGGAGTTAAACACTGATGTTTACACTGAGAGAAACACCAGTATGTTGCCTCTCATAGGTGCCCGTCGGGGGCCGAAGCCGCAACCCAGACTGCGCCCTAAACTGGCGAACGTTCACGCTGCAGCACAATGCCCAACTGACTGAGCCGCACCGAAAATGCACTGGTTTTGACAGAAGCAGGGCACAGCTGTGGATGGATCCATCGCTACCTCTCAAAATAATCAAAACTAATTCAACTCATAAAGGGCAACATTCTTGTTACTCTTATCAGCATAGACCTGTTTTTTTCAAAATTGCTAACCATAGATGACACTAAGTTTTCCTTCCTCACATTCTTTAGAGGTGTAAAACCATATGTTTTTTGGTGTAGACAACAAGGAAATGAATCATAGTGATTAAAGTAATTGAAATAAGCTCATTACTACAAAAAGACCTTGAACCTTTTAGTTAGTGAACTATTAGAATCCTCAGGTGAGCTAACCAAAACCTTTGGGTATATTTAAAGGATGGTAAGGTTTAAAAAAAGATTCTTTATCTAATCCATAAACTAAATCCATTAGAATCTGAAAAGGAATGGCTGGAAGTACAAAAGCTTGGAATTAGTATTGCTAAAAGAAATGCTAGAAAAAGATCATTTTCTTACTTGTTCCCCTAAATCCAGGCACTGGACCCGGTAGATATACTGGTTCTGTTTTGTCTTCGCTGGTGGCCGGACTTGTGTTATTTCAATTTTCTCTGTCTTCTCCATGCTCAGCTCCGAAAAGAAATGGGAGGGCTCCAAGATCCATGGCCGAGGACCCCCTTCAAACACCACTTCTTTCACAGACTGCCATGTCACCAATGCCACTTCAACAGGGTTTACAGCCTGACGACATTTAAAGAAATTAATCCCTGATTGGTTAGGGAATGCAATAGTTTTCTATATGAAAAACTGGTTATCTACTCTGCTGAAAATGACATTAGACTTATTTCCCAAACTAAGAAACATATACATCATGCCTTGCACTTTGAATGCTTCTCAACCTCTGTACTAATTTTATTTTTATTTAAAGGATTTTTCTTTTGGTTTTCTCCGTACTAATTTTGATCCTACCTATCATTCAAGCCTAACTCATGTGTCACCACCCATTAAGTTATGTTTAATTATTCCAGACCACATCCACTTCTGTATCCTTTAAACTCTTACAGTATTTTTGTCTAGCATTCATTTGTATACTTATTCACATTCTAATGCTATTTAGATGAGTCAAATGCTTCATATGTATAAGTCTGACAACTCTTGTTATGTTCTCTAGTTATATAAACTTCTTAAGAGAAGAAAGTATCTTATATCCAAATTTTAAAAAAGAATTTCTATTCCTCAGTGGGATTTAGTACAATGTTGTATATATAAAAGGTATTGAATAAATAAATACGAAGTAAGCATTTTAAATGGAATTTTAAATATTTTTTTCTAAATCCTCACCCAAAGATATGCTTTTTTAAAAATTGATTTTAGAAAGGAAGGCGCAGAGAGAGAGAGAGAGAGAGAGAAACATCGATCAATTGCCTTCCATATGTGCCCTGACCAGGAATCGAACCCACAACCTTTTGGTGTACAGGACAACGTTCCAACCAACTGAAGCCACCTGGCCAGGACTTAAATGGACATTTTACTAAAGTACCAAAGAAATTCTGTCTTAAAATATAAAAATAATACGTCTATACAATATACACACATCCCATTTTTCAAAGATCTCTCACAAAAAAGGTAGTCAAGATAGATATTACTCATTCCAGGATACAGAGCAGTTACAGCCCATTTATAGATGAGGAAACAGGTTTCAGGAGAATGAAGTATTCTCAAACTAGGTTATTTTTGTGTGGCACAGCATCTATAAGAGTGACTAAATCACAAAATAAAATACAAAGTTGAAGCAATCACTCTAAAAATGTAAGCAAACCACACTTTAGTATTTCTTTCCATAACTAGTCATATTTATCATTGACCACAATTGAAATTAAACATTCTTATGTCTAATGGCAGTTTTCTCTTGAATAAGGTACATATAATTCAATTCAGCATGTATTCCGTGATGGCCCACTGTGATCCAGTAACAAAAAGCCAGCTCTGACTGCTGGGCGTCATCCTGCAAACTGAGAGCTCACCAGCTGGATTCCAGGTCAGGGCATGTGACTGGGTTGCAGACCAGGACCCAGGTTGGGGGTGGGTACTGGGGGCATTCGAGAGGCAATCGATCAATGTTTCCCTTCCTCTCTCCCTCCCTTCCCCCTCCCTAAAAATAAATAAATAAAATCTTTATTTTAAAAAAGCCATTATTTGGACCTTATTGGTCCTGCCTGTATGAAAGTGTCTAATCACTATTTTTCATGCCTGAAATTAATATAATATTGTATGTTAACTATGATTTAAAAATAAATTTAAAAATATCACTGTGTCTCACAGTGGCACTCACAGTTTGGAGAGACAGATTTGAAGCAGGTAAAGAGTATAATGAGTGTACAAGGAGCAAAGTGCAGTGTGCCACGCAGCCTCTGACACAAGCAGAGGCTTCATGGAAGGCCCCCCTGAGAAAGTGCAACAGAAATGATTCCTTTCTCTTAATATACAGTCCAAAACTAATCAGATCAACTGAATGATATGGCATGATAGTAAAAGGACAAATTGGGGACTATTTCATGTACTAAAACATGATATTGATAACAAACATAGAACATATTTTTTATCAGCAGGTAAAGGGAATTATGTGTAACCAAAGCACTAGGTGGAGAAAGAAAATCATCATCTTACTTCCTTTCCTTTAAGGATAGTTTTTATTCCATGGAAATCTGATTTGTGGATAACAAATAGGAAATAAAGCTATGGATATGATAAAAGCAAGAAAAAAACCTAGGCAATTCACTAAAAGAACAAATGAAATATGCCCAACTCACGTGTTTAATACTTATGCAGAATGTGCAATGAAGCCAATTTAAAATGCAAATTTTAATGAGCAAGTTATCTTTTTAAAATTAACTTATCTTGCTTCTTTCATTAGTGTTAACTTTTTCCTTATGGGTGCCTCCTTATGCCAAGAGCATTAAGTTAGGATTTATCAGTATCTACAGCATGAACTTATAGACATCAATTTTAGTTCCTGAAGGAATCAAATATGTAGAAAGCATACCAGGCTCTACTTTTATTCTGAACCAGAGGTACAGTGGTACCTAGGTACTTGTTGTTAATTTGTTCTGGAACTCGTGACAAGTGCCAAAACCGACAAATACCAAACGATGAAGCATTTTCTCTTGGGGGGCGGTGTCATGACTCACACAAGTTCTAGCAAGTGAGATGAGTTCTAAGCAAGCACTGAGTGCTGAAACATTTTTTCTCATCAAAAATGCAATGACTACAGGGTTTGACGAATTCTGAAGCAACAAGTACTGAGGTATAACTGTATAATGGATCAATACTTAGGGACCACAATAATACTGTTGTGCTAAAAATCCGTAAGTACAAAGGGTAAAAGATGACTGACTTCCCTCCCTAGGATAGGTTGTTTTATTTTAGAATTCTTCAAAAGAGAGTATACTAATATTTTATATCTTATTCAGAAATATGTACATATGTAAAAATTTAAATAGTACCTTAAGATTAGTGCATTATATGTATTTTACACTTCATTAAGAAAGAGAAATATCTAAAACTTGCTGATACAACTTAAAAATATTCCTGCGGCAGAAAATGAGGAAGTAAACTCCCTGATCCTCAGGTTTGATGAGAGTACTGTAGATCTACAAACAGGGGAGCGTGCGGGAAAGAGAACACAAATATCACTGATCTTTAATAGAGATCACAGATCGCTAGGAAGCCCCACGTGGACATAGTGAGGTCCATGAAAGGTTTTGCCAGTTCCTTACCATAAAATAGCTCACCTTTAGGGGTTCGTAAGCAGCAAAGGTAGCACTGCTTTCCAAGTACTCTTCATATTCAGTTACACTTACTGTTAACAGAGTGTGACCCAGAGAATTGGCTGCTATATGTGTACTGGAGCAGTGCTTCGGCCCAGGTCTTTGAATACCTGCAAATCAAATAACATGACTTCAGTAGGAAATCAAACAAGCAGTAAGTTTCCAAGGCAATTACTCTACAATAACAAAAGAATCTTAATACATTTTTAAAAAATCTTGATCTCACACACTAACTACTAGGCCCCAATTGTTTGCACCAAGCTGATATAAAAGTCTGTTCCTACTATTAACAGGTATTCATCACATAAGCCACAGTTCTATGCACAGTGAGGATACAAATTTGAACAAAGATCCTAACCTCAAGTTATACAGCTCATATATTTAGCTTAGAAGAGGAGAGTACACATTTATGCAAATTAAAATATTAGTAGAAAATTATAAGCACTATAAAAGCCTAGAAAACAGCAAGGTTATTTCTAGCTGGAGAGATTAAGGAAAGTTTAGATTATGTAGAAGAATTTCTCAAGCTGGCAAATGAATGAACAAAGAAGTATAAATGTGACACAAATGAATATATAGGAGAGATATATGGGAAATTCAAACGGAAGTGGTTGGTTTAGCTAGAGCCATATATGAAGCCAAAGTATATACTTATGAAAAGCAGGTTGCTTTACATGGAAGAGGACCCTGAATACCACATTAAAAGGATTCCAGCTCTATTCCACTGGCAATGAAAACCTCTCAAAATTTTTGAGCAGGGAAAGTAATATCAAAGTTAAGCTTCATGAAGATCCATCTGATAGCCATGATTATCACAGTCAAAAATAAAAATAGGAGGACATTGTTATACTCCCAGTGAGAGATAATGAGGATCTAAAAATTAGGAGAGATAACTTGAGAATAGAGGAGAGGAGAGAGATATGAGTGATACCATATTACAATTAACAAGGGCAAGGGAGAAGTCCAAGTTAATGGGAATCATACAGATGTACTGTGAAAACTAGAGTTCATATACAAAAGTACTCAGAAAAAAGCCTAGGAAACAGCAAATACTAAGTAAATGCCGGATGCTACTACTGTCATTGTATTGATGAAAAACAATGGTGATCAGGGTTAAATATGAACTTCAATAACAGAAAGTGATGTTGATCTTCATGAATAACTTATTAATATCTTTATTAGAAAAGTACAATATATTTTCTTTTTTGAATAGATTTAATATGTACATATACATATGTACATATATTAAAGGGAACTCCATTACTCTTAGAAGAGGTATGATATATATATTAAAGAAAAAAGGAAAAGAGCTTGAAGCTAGAAACACAAGGACTTAATATGAACTAAAAACTGATACACTCTGGCCACAATGAACCCAGGACATGTTATTCAATTTCTGTGCTTGTTTCTTTCTGCATTACATTATAACACTGGCCACAAGGCAGTTGACAGAATAAAAAAAATTAGTGTAAAGAAAATGTAATATGTGAATTAGACTATAATTTGTAGTTTCTGAACTGATGATCTGTCCTTTAATTCAAAGACAAAGAAAAGAGAAAATAAACAGCCCACACTTACCTTCTTTGAGAAGAGTAAAGACTCCTTTCTTATCCATGTTTAGATCCAAGGATAAATGAGAACAGTCTGTGAAGGGGATGGTCTCTTCGGTCTCCTCATTTATGTGGTACATAGCAATGGGGATTTCTATAAGCTGGCCAATCTCCACATCAGCATGAAATGGTAACAGTTTCATTTTGCTCAGTTTCAGGACATATATCTAGAGGGGAAAAAATTCATCTTTCAAGAAAGTTATATTAGAAAAGTCTTAGAAGAAAGCATCCCGTAAATATTTAAATACATACATGCATGTTCATGTATATGTTTTATATAAAAATACTATTCAAGATATACGTGTGTGTGTGGAGTAGGTGCTGAACATGTGGCTCATTTCATTCCTTGATCAACTGATCTCTGTAAAGCATCTAATATCATACAGCAGGTTCTGGCAAATTATGGCCAGTGTGCAATTTTCTTAGCTTTTGTAAGCTAAAAATGGTTTTTACCATTGGTTAATGGTTTTAAAGGGTTGTAAGATGAAACAACAATAGCAAGAAGAATATAATCCTGGCCAGTGTGGCTCGGTGGATTGAGTGCCTGCAAACCAAAGGGTGGCCAGTTTGATTCCCAGTCAGGGCACATGCCTGGGTTGTGGGCCAGGTCCCCAGTTGGGTGTGTGTGAGAGGCGATCAATTGATATGTCTCTCGTAAATTGATGTTTCTCTCCCTTTCTCCCTTCCTTCCCTTCTCTCTAAAAACAAATAAGTAAAATCTTTTAAAAAAGAATATAAGATAGAGCCCTGGCTGGTGTAGCTCAGTGGATTGAGCACGGGCCTGCTAAACCAAAGGATTGCGGTTCGATTCCCAGTCAGGGCACATGCCTGAGTTGTAGGCCAGTTTCCGGCAGGGGACACACAAGAGGCAACCACACATTGATATTTCTCTCCCACTCTCCTTCCCTTCCCCTCTAAAGATAAATAAATAAATAAATAAAATAAAAAATAAAAGAATATAAGATAGAGACTGTATGTGGCCTATAAAATACTAAGACATTTACTATAATGGCCCTTTACAGAAAAAGTTTGCTGACCTCTGATATAGAGATATTCCTCTTTCTTGATATCTTTTTAAAAATATTTATTTTAATTGTGCTACAAATTGCTTGTGTTCCCCCACAATTCATGTGTTGAAATCCCAATCCCCAAAGTGATATTAGGAGGTGAGGCCTTTGGAAGGTGACAAGGCCTTATAAATGGGATGCATGCTCTTATATGAGAGACCCCACAGAGGTCCCTAGTCCCTTCTACCATGTGAGTTTACAGCAAAAACACAGCCTTCTATGAACTAGGAAGCTTTCCTTCATCAGACACTATCTGCTGGTGCCTTGATTCTGGGCTTCCCAGACTGCAAAACTGTGAGAACTTTCTGTTGGCCCTAGCCAGTGAGGCTCAGTTGGTTAGAGCGTCATCCTGTAAACTGGGGATGTCAAACTCATTTTCACTGGAGGCCACATCAGCCTCCCAGTTGCCTTCGGAGGGCCAAATGTAATTTTAGGACTGTATAAATACAACTACTCCTTAACTAGGGGCAAGGAGCTCAGCAATGCCGCCGGGTAGAAACAAGGTGGAGGGCTGGATTCGGCCCGCGGGCCTTGTGTTTGCTACCTGCGCCGTAAACCAAAATGTTGCAGGTTTGATTCTTGGTCAGGGCCCCTACGTTGCACATTTGGTCCTTGATTGGGGCGTATATGGGTGGCAGCTGGTCAATGTTTCTCTCTCACATTGATGTGTCTCTCCCTCCCTTCATCTCTCTCTGGAATCAATAAATATATCCTGAGGTAAGGATTTAAAAATTTTTTAAATATTTTATTTATTTATTTTTAGAGTGAGGGGAAGGGGAAGACAGAGAGAGAGAGAGAGAGGAACATTGATGTGCAAGAGAAACATGGATCAGTTGCCTCTCGAATGTCTCCAGAGACATTCTGGGGATCCAGCCTGTGGAACCCAGGCATGTGCCCTGACTGGGAATCAAACCAGCAACCTTTCAGTTTGCAGGCCAGTACTCAATCCACTGAGCCACACCAGCCAGGAAATAGGTGAGGATTTAAAGAAAAAAAGAAAAAAAGAGATTTCCGCTGGTTATAAGCCACCCAGCCTTTGGTATCTTATCATCGCAGCCCAAAGTCTTTTTTGGTCACTTTCTATGTTTCTTCTGCTAGTTCCTCTTATTCTGCCTATGTCTCTTAAAGTAACACATATTCTGACTCTATATACCTTTCCTGGGAAATCTTATCTAGTTCCAGAAATTCAATAGCCAATCATTTGCTGATAACTCCAAATATTTATCTGTAGCCCTAATTTTTCAGTTGTCTTTCAGACCCCTATTTCCTGTTATTATTTTTTTTAAATTTATTTATTGATTTTAGAGACACAGACAAAGTTGGGAGGAGACAGACAGAGAGAAACATCAGTTTGTTGTTCCACTTATTTATGCATTCATTGGTTGATTCTTGTATGTGTCCTGACTGGGCATCAAACCTGCAACCTTGATGTATTGGGAGGATGCTCTAACCAACTTACCTACCCTGCCATACCTTACTCTATTTCGTGGTTGTTCCATGTGATATCACACTAATGTATCCAAAACTGAATTCATCACCTTCTTCTTTTTTTTTTCTCTCTTGTGTTTCTATTCACTTTAGTTGCCAAAGCTGGAAACCTGTGTCTTTAAATCTTTCACTTTTCCTCAACCCACTGGGTATCAAATTTGACTAAGGCTACCTCTGAAATAACCCTCAATTTCATTAGCTCAGGCTTAACTGGATACTTTGCCTTCACTCTTCCCCTTCAATCCATTCTACTCTATTAGTATATAGCACCAGCAACTATCTTTTGTTCCTTTTAAAATATAGTTATTATCTAACTATAAAAATAATTACATATCTTTCTAAACACAGGTTTTACCATACTATTGACCTTATTAAAAATCTGTGTTGATTTCCCACTGTCTATAGCAGGGGTCAGCAAATGTTTTCTTTTCTTTTTTTAAAAGATTTTATTTATTTATTTTTAGAGAAGGGAAGGGAAGAAGAAAGAGAGGGAGAGAAACATCAATGTGTGGTTGCCTCTTGTGCACCCCTCTACTGGGGACCTGGCCTGCAACTCAGGTCTATACCCTAGACTGGGAATTGAATCGGCAACCCTTTGGTTCGCAGGCCGGCACTCAGTCCACTGAGGCACACTAGCCATCAATAGCAAATATTTTCTGTAAAGGGCTAGATAGCAAGTATTTTAGGCTTTGGAGGCCACAGGGTCTCCGTGGCAACTACCCACTCCATAATTGTGGCTTGAGAGCAGCTACAGATAATATGTAAATGAATGAAAGTGTCTGTGTTCTGGTAAAACTTTATTTACCAAAAAGCAGCAGGTTGAGTTTGACTCTTAAGCCTTAGTTTAGATCCATCATTCAAAGTCTTGTTCAAGTTCCCACCTCTTCATGATAATCTCCAACTGGTCACATCTATAAGGATTTTTCTTTTATAAACTAATAATAGTTATATTTTATAATTTAAGTAACTATCAAGTCTAACTTTTTACAGGTAAAGTACCTCATATATAATTTTCTTAAAATGTCATTTAACTTTTCATGTAAATATATCTTCCTAGTTAGACTTCAGATTCTTTAAAGTAGGGATATGTGTCTTTGAAGGTCTAATGATACCTAGCATGGTATTAAGTGTCCAAAGGTACTCAATAAATATTTGAGTGATAACAAAATGCTAAATACTGCAAGGAACAGCAACATACACTAACATATATTAAAAGTGGGAGAAAAATCAGAAAAACAGTTATATATAATACAGTTAAAAAAACTTTTCAATCTTTTAGAAACAAGACTGACAAACAAAAATATGAAACTAGAGCCCTGGCCAGTGTGGCCCAGTTGGTTGGAGCATCATCCCATAAACCAAAAGGTTTCGGGTTGGATTCCCAGTCAGGATCGCAGGTTCAGTCCCCAAATGGGATATGTGCAAGAGGCAACCAATCAATGTTTCTCTCCTTCTCTCTCTCCCTCTCTTCCCCTCTAAGCAGGTATCCAGGTGAAGATAAAAAAGTAAAAAAAAAAAAAAGGAACTAGAGATAAAGTTACTGTATTTTTTTTGTTAAAGTTATTATATTTTGTCATGGGTAACGTGCACCCACGTTTTTGTGTGCATTATGCACAGCATTATTATACCCCCATTATTAAACCCATGGTATGTAATTATTATACCCATATATAATGCACACCATTATTTTTCCCTCAAATATTTAGGCAAAAAAGTGTGCATTATATGTGTATAATGCACAAAACACAACACTGTACAAGTTATATATATGATAATAACATGATACAACAATAAAAATAGGTAACATTAAGTTATAAATATACCTGAAACATTAAACATCATCTCATTTAATTTAAAAAAAATTATTTACTTATTTTTAGAGAGAAGAGAAGGGAGGGGGAGAAAAATCAATGTGTGGTTGCCTCTCATGTGCCCCCAACTGGGGACCTGGCTCATAACCCAGGCATGTGCCATGACTGGGAATCGTACAGGTAACCCTTTGGTTCACAGCCCAGCACTCAGTCCACTGAGTCACACCAGCCAGGGCTCTTCTCATTTAATTCTGACAATCATCCTTTGATGTGATACTATCATTATCTCCATTTTAGAGAGGAGAAAACAAATGTAGACATTAGATAATTGACTATTAAGTGAAGCAGGATTCAATCTAGGACAAGAATACTTAAGGATTATGTACTTCCAGATTGAGTTTGATCATCGTTTTTAAAAAAAAATTTGGACTAGAAAGAAATTTAAATGTGTTACTGTATTCTTAATTTAGATAGCAGAAAAAGTAAAAAAAGAGAGAGAGAGAGAAAGAAAAAAAGAAATTAGACAGCAGTGTCTCAGGGGTGATAAGAAGGTTCTTTGGAGAGTTGTTTACCTTAATTTCTCCATATCGAAAGAGATTTTGTACATCTCGGGCCAAAACAGTGCTGTTGCCCCTGACCTGACCTGCAGTCACCACTCCTTTAGTGGTTACCATGGCCACTGTTTCATTAGAAGAGGTCCAGGTGAAGTTGCCACTGCCACCCTCTACCTGTGAAAAAATGCCAGCTTACATTGAATTACTATAGGAGAAAAATGTAATTTGAGTGAAGCTGTAAAATCTAGTAAAATAAAGTTTAAGAAGTACTAAAAATATGTAATTAATTATTTCTGAACACATGAAGAAACTGTGATATTATAGCAAAAAAAGAAAAGGAAATGCTGAAAGGAGGTTATGTAATGGCAGTGTCACAAAATATCAAAAAAGGGAACAAGGAAGCTTGACAAAACTTCATAAAACTTACAAGGAAAGGATAAATGGAAGGCAGAAAGTATACTGAATCTTGTCAGGATGACAGTATTCAAGAGCATGATTTGGTTGTCACCAAACGCTGAGTTTATACTGTTGAGTTGGCCGAAGAGTTCATTTGTTTTTTTCCGTACAATGACTCTAGTAGTGCTTAGTTGTCCTTAACTTCATTTGAAACTATTTTGTTAGATTGTATTGTGACAGCTGTTATATTAGTGTGCATTAAAAAAACTTACCAAAATTGCTGAATTTTTGTGTAGCCATTTTAATATTGAAGATGGAAGAAAATAAGCAACACTTTCAGCATATTATGCTTTATTATCTCAAGAAAGGTAAAAATGCAACTGAAATGCAAAAAAAAGATTTCTGCAACATATGGAGAAAGTGCTGTGACTGATTGAATGTGTCAAAAGTGGTTTGTGAAGTTCCGTACTGGAGATTTTTCACTGGATGATGCTCCACAGTTGGGTAGACCAGTTGATAGTGGGCAAATTGAGACATTAATTGATAACAATCAATGTTAGAAAATTCGGGGACTTTCGGCCAAGATGTAGGCATAGGTAGATACACTTTGGCTCCTCACACAACCAAAAGAAGGACAACAACAAATTTCAAAACAAAAACAACCAGAACTGCCAGAAAAATCAAACTGTAAGGAAGTCCAACAAACAAGGAGTTAAAGAAGAAACATTCATCCAGACCAGCAGGAGGGGTGGAGATGGGCAGCCAGAGTGGAAAGGACTCACAGAAAGCCTGTGGCTGGAGGACCAGGGCAGGCAAGGTGACTGCTGGCAGACTGGTAGTCCCACATTTGTGTGTGGATAAAGGAGGAGGAATAACTAGAGAGTGAGACTGACTGATCAACCCAGGGTTCCAGTGCAGGAAAATAAAGCCTCAAAACTTCTGACTGAAAAAATCTGTGGGGGTTGTGGCTGCAGGAGAAACTCCCAGCTTCACAGGAGTGTTCACTGGAGAGCCACAGGGTCCTCAAACACACACAAACCCACTCACCTGGGAATCAGCACCAGAAGGGTGCAATTTGCTTGTAGGTAGCTCAGAAGGTGACTGAAAGCTGGCCTTGTACCCTCTCAGATCCGCTCCCCCAACATACAGTGCTACCACACAGTGACAAGGATTGCCCTACCCTGGTGAATATCTAAGTCTCCACCCTTACTATGTAACAGACACCGTTAGCCAAAAAAATACGCCCAAATGAAAGAACAGATCAAAGGTCCAGACAAAGTACAACTAAGAAATGAAGAGATAGCCAACCTATCAGATGCAGAGTTCAAAACACTGGTAATCAGGATGCTCACAGAAATGGTTGAGTATGGTCACAAAATAGAGGAAAAAGTGAAGGCTATGCAAACTGAAATAAAGGAAACCAACAATGTAGGGAAGGAAAATGGGACTCAAATCAACGGTGTGAACCAGAAGGAAGAAAGAAACATTCAACCGGAACAGAATGAAGAAACAAGAATTCAAAAAAATGAGGAGAGGCTTGGGAACCTCCGGGACAACTTTAAACATTCCAACATCTGAATCAGGGGTTCCAAAAGGAGAAAAGGAGGAGAAATAAATGGAAAACTTATTTGAGAGCATAATTAAGGAGAACTTCCCCAATCTGGCAAAGGAAATAGACTTCCAGGAAGTCCAGGAGGCTCAGAGAGTCCCAAAGAAGTTGGACCCAAGGAGGAACACACCAAGGCACATCAGAATTACATTACTCAAGATTAAAGGAAAGGAGAGTATCTTAAAAGCAGCAAGAGAGAAGGAGACAGTTACCTACAAAGGAGTGCCCAAAAGACTACCAGCTGATTTCTAAAAAGAAACCTTGCAGGCAAGGGGCTGGAAAGAAGTATTCAAAGTTATGAAAGGCAAGGACCTCCATCCAAGATTACAATATCCAGCAAAGCTATTATATAGAATGGAAGGGCAGATAAAGTGCTTCCCAGATAAGGTCAAATTAAAGGAGTTCATCATCACCAAGCCCTTATTATATGAAATGTTAAAGGGACTTATCTAAGAAGAAGAAGATGATCAAAAATATGAACAGTAAAATGAAAACAAACTCACAACAATGAACAGCTGACCCTAACAAAACAAAAAGAGAAATGAGCTAAGTAAACAACTAGAACAAGAACAGATTCACAGAAATGGAGATCACATGGAGGGTTATCAGTGGAGAGGGGGAGGGGAGAGAATTGGGGAAAAGGTACAGGGAATAAGAAGCATAAATGGTAGGTACAAAATAGACAAGGGGAGGTTAAGAATAGAATGGGAAATGGAGAAGCCAAAGAACTTATATGAATGACCCATGGACATGAATTAAGGTCGGGGAATGATGGTGTGATGGAAGGTATAGGGTGGAATGCAATAAAGGAGAGAAAAAAATGGGACAACTGTAATAGCATAATCAATAAAATATATTAAAAATAAGGAAGGAAATTTAACACATGGCACAACATGGATGAATTTTAAAGATGTTCTATTAAGTTAAAAAAAAAATAACAAAAGGGGGAAAAAAAAAACAAGAAAAACCCTATGTGGGAGATAGCCAACATACTCAAAATATCTAAATCAATAAAGTTATTGGTGAAAATGAAAAACGTGTCTTTTACTCAAAAAATTAAATGAGCTTTTTGGCCAACCCAATATTAGGACTAGGGGGAAATAAAATTTTTAATTAGGCAAATATTAATAAATTAAGCGATCAGAGAAGCTGACTTATCTCCTTGTGAATTCTCATATTATAGGATAACATACCTGTACTTTATAACGATATAATATTCCCATAGGATGATGAGGAAATGCCAGAAAGTTGGGTGTCAGCTTGATAGGAAAATAAATCTTCACTTCTTGCTGATGTACAATTGGAAATTTTATAGGCTGAATATCTTTATTCTAGAAGACCAGAAAAAAAGGGAGCAAAATAGATTTTATTAGAAGTGTTCTTATGATACACATTCATAGTCAAAGCATCGGCAAAATGGTGTGCTAATGAGTTACTCAACCAGTTTCTGTCTAGAAAAGAAATAAAGAAATAAATGTTCCTATTCATTAAAGAAGCACAACTACTATGGGTCATTAATAATGAAAGGAATTTTGCTAGACCCAAAGTAAGTATCGCACTCAGGGAAGGTAGTTAAAATTTCCTGAAATAAAAGAGTTTTATCAAGAGAGGGAAGGAAATCATACTTTCAGAAAGAAAGACTCCTGGACATCCATCAGTTAACTGTATAAACCATAAAGGCAAAGGGATATTACAAACTATTCAGAAGAAAAGAAAGAGAACACTTAAAGATGCTGGGTTAAGACATTCTCCTCATCCTTAAAAACAAGAGCAGGGTTTGGGGAGTAGGGGAATCTATATAGGTAAAATGGAGTCCTCACACTCAACTACACTGGTATTTTCTCTTTGAAGGCAAAAATGCTATTATATATCTATCTAGCTAGCTAGCTATCTACCTACCTATCTTTTAGGTATGTGTCTTTTAAAGAAGCCATGAAATATTTATCAAGAGTCTCACATATGCAATAATGGCTCTGATTTTCTCTACACTCTCTTAAGGTAACTGGGTCATAAACTGACAATGCCATAAGTCTTTCAGTTTAAAAGAACATTATTCTATTTTAGCCCACTGAAACTAGTTTTGGACTTTTGACTTTCAAAACTAAGATAATAAATTTGTGTTGTTTTAAGATGAAAGACAGAGAGAATCATTCTGATGGTATTTTAGGTGACCATTGAGAGAAACAAGAAGTAATCTACTTGGAATAGGAAGCATACGCTGGGCCCAGATAGAACTCTAACCATTCAAGAAGAAGGTAATAGTACAAAATGGGCTGGTACTGGGAAGACATTTTATAACACACAGAAAAAAAAAAAAAGAATGTAGTACTTAAAAAGGCAGAGGATGAAATGCTCTTGAAAAATTTTTACTGCAGGGGACATAAATTTTAAACAGTGTCTGCTTTGGTACATTAGAAAATATGGATGTAAAATAAGAGATAAAGCAGAGCTATGACAACAAACTGGAAAAAAAAGTATATGGTTGAATGCAGAATGAAATTTAAAGTGAGCTAGAGAAAATAAAAAATGTAATACAATTTTAAAATGCCATGAGGGTTTTATTTTTTTATTTTTAATGTATATATTTATTTTAGAGAGAGAAGAAAGGAGAGAAAGAGAAACATTGATCAGTTGCCTCCTGTATGTGTCCTGACCAGGAATGGAACCTGTGACTTAGGCATGTGCCCTGACAGGAAATTAAACACGCCACCTTTGGTATACAGGGAGACGTTCTAACTAACTGAGCCACCCAGCCAGAGTAAAATGCATGAGAGTTTTAAAATGCAATAAAAACAGTAAGGAACAGCCCTGGCTGTCCCCTGGTG
Organism: Anoura caudifer; assembly: GCA_004027475.1. Taxonomy (NCBI): domain Eukaryota; kingdom Metazoa; phylum Chordata; class Mammalia; order Chiroptera; family Phyllostomidae; genus Anoura; species Anoura caudifer. The sequence continues at coordinate 59,889 of PVKU01007909.1, forward strand.
TAGCTCAGTGGATTGAGCATCGGACTGCAAACCAAAGGGTTGCCGGTTTGATCCCCAGTCACGGCACATGCCTGGATTTCGGGCGAGGTCCCCAAATGGGGGCATACAAGAGGCAACCGATCATTGTTTCTCTTGCACATCATGTTTTTCTCCCTCTCTTTCTCCCTCCTTTCCCCTCTCTCTAAAAATAAATAAATAAAATCTTAAAATAATAAAATAAAAACAGTAAGGAAGAGAAATCAACAGTAAAGAACAGACTTGACCCTATAGAAAACCAAATGCTTACTATGGAAGATAATTAAGGCAGCACTCTCAGAATTATAAAAAAGTATACAGGTTAAAAGAGACAATAAGAACCAGAGATCCCAAGTCTAGATAATTGATTGTTAATAGATTTATTTAGATACCACTGATTTCTATCACTTTTCATAAGTTTTTATATGTGGTACTTTTAAAAAAGATTTTATTTATTCATTTTTAGAAAGATGGAGGGAGAAAGAGAGTGAGAGAAACATCCATCTATTGCCTGCCACGCCTCTAACAGGGGACCTGGCCTGCAACCCAGGCATGTGCTCTGACCAGGAATCAAACCCACAATCTTTTGGTTTGAAGGATGACACCCAACCTAATGAACCACACCAGCTGGGGTGATATGTGGTATTTTCATGGCACCCCAATATGATTTCCATTTTAATGTATGAGTTATTTAGAAGTCCATTATTAAAATTTCTAAATATGCAGTTTTTTTAAATAACCCCTTTGTTGCTGATTTTAATTGCATTATTACTACAGAACAGGGTAATACTGATATAAGGGCCTCTTCTAGGGTAGTCATAAAAGTTTTAGATCCTTTATGTGGATCTTGAGTTGGGAATTTAAAGCCCTGATCTGCCCATTTTCTTTCCCCATGTTATCCAGCACACTTAGAAACAAAGATCAAATCCATGATACCCATATACCCATGATTTTCACTAACATGTTTTATGGTAGCAACTACCTTAGTGATGAGTTCATCATCACTAAGCCCTTATTATATGAAACATTAAAGGAACTTAAGAAAAAGAAGATGACCAAAACTATGAACAGTAAAATGACAACAAACTCACAACTATCAACAACTGAACCTAAAACAAAAACAAAAACAAAATAAAGAAACAACTAGAACAGGAACAGAATCACAAAAATGGAGATCACATGGAGGGTTATCAGTGGAGAGAGGGAGGCGGGAGAATGAGGGAAAAGGTACAGGGAATAAGATGTATAAATTGATAGGTACAAAATAAAGAGGGGGAAGAGAAGAATAGTATGGGAAATGGAGAAGTCAAAGAACTTATATGAATGACCCATGGACATGAACTAAGTGGGGTGGAATGCTGGTGGGGGAGGGGGTACAGGGCAGAGGGGAATAAAAGGGAGAAAAAATGGGACAACTATAATAGCATAGTCAATAAAATACATTTAAAAACAAAAAAATAAAATAATAAAATAGCAACAAAATCAATAAACTTTTGAATTAAAAAATAATGAAAGAAACATCATAATGAGATACCACTTCATATCCATTAAGGCAGCTGTTATCAAGAACCAGAAAATATGTGTTTGTGAGGATGTGGAGAAATCAGAACCCTTGTGAACTGCTGGTGGATTGTAAAATAGTACTGCCAATGTGAAAAACAGTATTACAGTTCCTCAAAAATTAAACATAAATTTGCCAATTACCTAGCAAATCCACTTCTGAGTATATATACACAAAAGAACTGAAAGCAGAGCCTTGAAAGATATTTGTATATCCATGCTCATAGGAGCATTATTTATAATAGCCAAAAAGTGGAAACAACTCAAATACATCAACAGATAAATAAGAAAAAAAGTGTAGCATATTCAAATAATAGAATATTATTTAGCCGTAAAAAGGAATGAAATTCTGATACATGCTACAACATAGATGGACCCTGAAGACATTATATCAAGGGAAATGAGCCAGACACAAAGGATAAATATTGTGATTCCACTTTCATGAGGGACCTAGGGTAGTTAAAATCATAGAGAGGAGCTAGAATGGTGGGTACCAGGCGGTAGGGATAGGGAAGTAAGGAGTTGTTTAAGGGGCACAGAGTGTCAGTTTGGGAAGATGATAAAGTTCTGCAAATGGGTGGGTGCTAAGAGTTGCACACAGTGTAAATGTTTTAATGTCACTGGATTGTACAAAAATAATTAAAATGGTAAATTTTGTTATGCATAGTTTATCACAATAATAAATAAAACTTCCCATAAAGAAACTTCCAAACTCAAATATTCCCATTGATGAATTCTACCAAGTAATTAAGGAAGAAATACAACTAATACTACACAAACTTTTCTGGAACATAAAAAGCAATTACTTTCCAACTCATTTTATGAAGCCAATATTATCTTAATATCAAAACCTGATAAAGACATCACAAAAAAGAAATAGAAGAAGGGGGAACAACCAGAACTGATAGAAAATTGAACTGTACGGAAGTCCAACAACCATTCATCCAGACCGGTAAGAGGGGCGGAGTCGCAGCAGAAAAAAGTGGAGGGTGGTGGACCCGGGCACGTAGGCAGCAGTGGCTGGCAGATCCCAGGTGCACAGTTGGCAGTTAGTGGACCCCGGGCATAGAGTGGCAATGCTGCATCTCAGTGAGGCCACGAAAGGTGGCTGGCTGACCAGGTGGTCCCACATTCACGCGCAGATAATCCAGGCGAAAATGGGGAGTGAGACAGACCTCGCAACCCAGGGCCCCAGTGCCAGGAAATAAAACCTAAAAACACCAATTGAAAACACTTGTGGGGGTTGAGGTGCTGGGAGAGACTCCCAGCCTCACAGGAGAGTTTGCTGGAGAGACCCACAGGGTCCTGGAGCATACTCAAGCCCACCACATGGAAATCAGCACCAGAAGGGCCCAATTTGCTTGTGGGAAGCAGCTGGAGGGACTGAAACCTGAGAGCAGAGCAAGTGCCATTGTTCAGATCATGCCCCCACATACAGCATCACTACCCAGCAACTGGGCTGCCCCACCCTGATAAACACCTAAGGCTCCACCCCTCACTATGTAACAGCCCCGATTAGACCAAAAAAAAAAAAAAAAAAAAAAAAAAAAAAAAAAAAAAAAAAAAAAAAAAAAAAAAAAAAAAAAAAAAAAAAAAAAAGGCTCAAACAGGAGAACAGATCAAAGCCCCAGAGCCAATTCATCTAAGCGACAAAGAGATAGCCAACCTATCAGATGCACAGTTCAAAGCACTGGTGATCAGGATGCTCACAGAACTGGTTGATTTTGCTCACAAATTAGATGAACAAATGAAGGCTACAATAAGTGAAATGAAGAAAAACGCACAGGGAACCAATAGTGATGGGAGGAAAACTGGGACTCAAATCAATGGAGTGGACCAGAAGGACGAAAGAAACAACCAAACAGAAAAGAAGGAAGGAACAAGAATTCGAAAAAATGAGGAGAGGCTTAGGAACCTCCAGGACATCTTTAAACGTCCCAACATCCAAATTATAGGGGTACCAGAAGGGGAAGAGGAAGAGCAACAAATGGAAAACTTATTTGAACAAATAATAAAGGAGAACTTCCCCAATCTGGCAAAGCAAATAGACTTCCAGGAAGTCCAGGAAGCTCAGAGAGTCACAAAGAAGTTGGACCCAAGGAGGAACACACCAAGGCACATCATCATTACATTAGCCAAGATTAAAATGAAGGAGAGAATTCTAGAAGCAGCAAGGGATAAGGGGACAGTCACCTACAAAGGAGTTTCCATCAGACTGTCAGCTGATTTCTCAAAAGAGACCTTCCAGGCAAGAAAGGGCTGGAAAGAAGTATTTGAAGTCTTGAAAGGCAAGGACCTACATCCAAGATTGCTCTATCCAGCAAAGCTGTCATTTAGAATGGAAGGGAAGATAAAGCGCTTCTCAGATAAGGTCAAATTCAAGGAGTTCATCATCACCAAGCCCTTATTATATGAAATGTTAAAGGGACTTATCTAAGAAAAAGAAGATAAAAAACACGTACAGTAAAATGACAGCAAACACAATTATTAACAACCACACCTAAAACAAAAACAAAAACTAAAGCAAACAGCTAGAACAGGAGCAGAAACACAGAGGTGGAGATCACATGGAGGGTTAGCAACAGGGGAGTGGGAGGAGGAGAGAGGGGGAAAAGGTACAGAGAATAAGTAGCATAGACAGTGGGTAGAAAATAGAGGGAGGGCAAGAATAGTGTGGGAAATGTAGAAGCTAAAGAACTTATGACACATGGACATGAACTAAAGGTGGGTAATGTGGGTAGGAGTAGGTGTGCAGGGTGGAGTGGACTGATGAGGAAAAATGGGGCAACTGTAATAGCATAATCAATAAAATATATTTAAAAAAATCTCCAGACTATCACTGGTTGGTGTGGCTCAGTGGGTTGAGTGCTCACCTGAGAATGGAAAGATCTCTGGTTCAGTTCTGGTCAGGACACATGCCTGGGTTGCGGGCCAGGTCCCCAGTTAGGGTTGTGTGAGAGGCAACTGATTGATCATATTTCTCTTATACATCAGTGTTTCTCTCCCTCTCTTTCTCCCTCACTTCCCTTCTCTCTAAAAAAATAAATAAAATCTTAAAAATAAATAAATAAAATATCCAGACCATGTTTGAATTTGATAAATAGTAGGGCTAAGGCAACGTTTTCAAAAATAGAAAACTGTTTTGAGAGGAGAAAGGGTTAGCTCCGATTTTAAAACATAATACTTGTGAAAAAGCATGCTCTGTAGCCCTGACTGTTGTGGGTCAGTTGGTTGGGCATCGTCAGGCAAAGTGAAAGGTTGCTGGTTCAATTCCTAGTGAGGGAACATGCCTGGGTTGCAGGTTCAGCCACTAAATGGGTCCTGTGAGAGAGGCAACCAATCGATGTTTCGCTCCCTCTCTCTCTTTCTCCCTTCCCCTTGTTCTAAAAATAAATAAATAAAATCTTTTTTTCTTTTTTAAAGCAAGATCTGTGGGATTGAAGAGTGATTCCAGAATGGGATCAAACTGCCAGAAATACCACAACAATGGATTTAAAAAATCACTGCAGTAAACACTGTTGAAAAAAACTGGAGATATTTTAATAATGAATGTAGATCCATACCTGACTATAACTAACCCAAACACCATTCATTCATTCATTCATTCATTTAACAAATGAATGAAACAAATACTTGTTTGTAACAACTGTATTTCATCAGTCACTCTTGTTGGATATAAGGGCAACAATTGTGAGCACATTACGCATAATCATGGGCCTCAAAGTTTTTAACCTTTTGAAAGAAGCAAGTAAAAACAATAAAGTATGATAACCATTGTGATCTTGGAAGTTCAGGGAGCTCTGAAAATATATTAAAGGGGAAAACATAGCCAAGGAACTGATATTTAGGCTGGTACAACCTATTTACCTTGTACAACAGGTAGAGAGAAAGTATTGTGAACAAGAGGAACTATATTTGTTTATCAAAACAAAAATAAAGCTTAGAGGTAAAAAGGAACAAGACACTTTCTAGAAACTGAAACTTCAATGTGGCTGAAATGAAGAGAGGGAAGTGACAAGACTCAAAGCTGCAGAAATTGTCAGGAGCCAATCATTTAGAAGAGTCACAAACTCAAATGCCTGTAAGTACCATGCAGATAACACAGATAGGTTTATTAAGCTAAATGTAAAATAACAGGGACTGGCAGGAAACACGGAAGCCTAGAAAGGGTAGTCTAAATGGCATGGCCATGATCTATTCCAGGTCAGCACTGTCAGATTTTCACATGACCTAGAGAATCAGAACTTTGGGATTTTATTTGAAATTTCCCAATTAAAAAGAAGCTCAGATGCAAAAAAAAAAAAAAAAAAAAAAAAAAAACAAGACTACAAATCAAGATAGTCATAGAGAGTCCTAGAAAACCACATTAAGATGTTTAAAATTTACCTAAAATCAATGGGAAGCCACCAAAGGAAGTGAAGCAATAAATACATAATGATTTTTTTTTAAGTTTGGGAATATCATTCTAGGGGCAATATTTGATGTAGAAATACCAGTTAAAAAGCTACTGTGTAAGGCTAGGTAAAAGTCTGCAGTGGGGATAGTAAGAAATGTCTTTGAGAGACATTTGGAAGACATGGCATTCAATTATGTACTGATTGTAGGTTAGGAAGAAGGCAGAGTCATGGGTGACTCTTAGGATTTTGTCTTAAACAACTGGGTAAAAGGATAACTGGAAAAAAAAGTAGGTTTAAGAGAGGGAAATAAATTTGACAGGCTTTTAAAACTCAGGTACTTATACATTTTATTGGCATTAAAACTGATTCATTCATTATCTCTTTACCCAGTAACTTCATTTCTGATATTATATATATAAGATATATACATATATATATAAGGAAAAAATTATACAAAAATACTGCTGTGCCATGTACAATAGGAAGAGACTGGAAATAATGCAAAAGTTCAATGTGGGAGGCATGGTTAATTAAATTGGCAGATTAATCCTGTGGCTTTTAGGATAGATAGTACACTACGTGGACCTGATGACACCTGCGCATATGAAATAGTTACTTAAAGGAACCTCAAATGGTATAAATACACAGTGGCCATCAATGCAGCTATGTACAATAACAAAGATTTGAACAGAAAACTGACAGAGGTATAAACTACCGAGTGTAATGTTTATCAGTTTTTATTTACGTGGAAGGTAAAGGTGGGATATGCCATATATCTGCTTGCAAATCAAGAATCAGAAAGCCTCGCCCACCCTAGTTTTTTATAGAAAAAAAAAATCAGAAAGCCTCATCAGTGTTCTAAGAAATCCACCCCCCACCCCATCAGCGTTCTCAGAATTAAAAGGTGGTCTTGTTAGGTCCTACCTGGTAAATGATGGAAGTCAGGGATGCGTTTATCACCACGACACCGTCTTTTAGGGCTTTCACTATGTGGTAAGATCCATTCACAGTAGTTAGCTGCTCTTCAAAGAACTCCGGTGGGAACTGGAACATAATCCTCATGTTCTGAAAATCAGCCCAACAGCAACACAAACCTGAAGAAATGTTTTTCCCCTAAAGCCACCTTAATCCCAAAGCATTAAAGAGAAAAAATGTGACTATGCATTTTGGGGATAAATAAATAAAAACAAAATCTTTGCTCTCTCTCATGAAATTCTAAGTTTGAAAGATGCAATTTTAAAGTGGTACCAGTTTTTGAAAGACCTGTTCATGGCAAGTAATCAGAAATGGAGAGTCAAACCTTAGCTACATTTTAATGTGGTTTTTGCCGTTCCATAATCTCACAGTTCTCCGGGGGAAAAAAAGGATCCTGGAGAGTGAGTAGTACACTTCACATCCGATGTTCACACTACTACTCTCATCGCTGCGAAACTGTGGGAACCGTCCCTGAATGCAGTTACAGAATGAGGGTACCCTCCAAAGCGTTACCACTGGTGCTCCTTCAGTTCTTTTCTATGGTTCTGACCAAGTCCTATCTTTTACTTCCGGCTGGCATTCCTCAAGGACGGAACTATTTAATAATAATAATAACAATAATAATAATAATGTAGTAACTTTCATTTCCAAAGGTAAAATCTGGAAGCAAAAGAAAAAACTGGCTCCCTAGCCACCCACATGCACCCACACACACAAAGGCTCACTCAAAGAGTTATCCGTACAAGGGGCTAGAAGAAACACAGAGGAGAGACTCACGTCTGAAATGTAGACTTTCGTGCTGCTTTTATCAAACACTTCTACTGTGATGACATACACCTGTCCCACCTCTAGACTCCATCGGTCTCCAGGTTGGACTGTGAAACCTATACACAAATCAAAAACAAAAATATTAGGAGAGTTTCCAAAGCAAATCCTGTACTTCAGTCTATCAAATTGTATGATAATTTGGGTTCCAAAGATCTTGGATTAACTGAGCTCAGGTACAAAGAAATACTCTCAGTTATAGCTGTACATAAAAACAAACTACAGTGTGTTCATTCATAATGTGTCAAGAAAGATTTTAGCTATTTTCAGTCAAATTGTTTTAAGTGGTCTAAAGATATTCAGATTCTTTTCTCTTGTATAAAGTCTCTTTTCCTAACCCAATGTTTTATTACATGAATCTTTATATTTTTCCACAATCTGTTTCAAGATGCTTCACTCTCGCAGACAGCATACAACCAGAACAATGTGTGAAAACATGTCAAAGTGAAGTTGAAGTTAATTAGGCCTCAAAATGAAGGTTAAAGAAGCATTGTAGTTTTTAATGCATTCACTTTAGCTATTTAGCTTTCAGAAAATCATTATCTAAAAATACCTAAAAATCCAGGCTCTACAACATATATAGTGCAGTTTGGAAGTCCAGACACAGATCGCATATGGACATCTTAATTTTTACTTAAGGAAATCACATGAGCCAGAGTTGGATGAAAAGAAAATATGAGCTACCAAAGGAAAAAAATAAACCCACCAACAAAATTCTATCTTTTCCTATCCTTTGAAAAGCAAAAACTGCCCTGGCTGGTGGGGTTCAGTGGATTGAGCGCTAGACTGAGAGGCAAGGGGTTGCCAGTTGGATTCCCAGTCAGGTCATGTGCCTGGGCTGCAGCCAGCTCCCCAGTGGGGGTTCCTCGGGAGGCGGCCATACATTGATGTTTCTCTCCCTCTCTTTCTCCCTCCCTTCCCCTCTGTCTAAAATTAAATAAATAAAATCTTTAAAAATTAAAAAAAAATCTTGGACACTTTTGAGAAAAATCTGAGGGATTCAGTAACCACCGGAATCAGGTATTCTTGAATTTCAAATTCGAGGAAGATGGAGTGAGAGAAAAAAGGTCATGCTCTGTGCTTTTAACATTCATTTAGCTGCAGAACCCTTTTTCCAAATAAATTCTTACACAGGAGCCCGTAGTGGAAAGCAGGACAAAGTGGCATGGTGATGGCTGAAGGCATGAACACTGGACATGGAGGAATAAGGTGAGGCATGGCTTGCCTCTAGCCTTGTGCTCTGTAGGCTGTTTTAAAAAAATCACTAATTAATTTTCTGTTATCTGCAGCAAATCTTTAATACCAAAATGTTTTCTCTTTGCCACTAAAGTTACTACTGTGTCACCTACACATCATATTACCCATTGTTCCCTTCAGTTAAATTCTAGCAGACATACAAATTTATTCTGCTATCCATATATACAGACCTAATTAGGAACATATTTCCCTTTCAAAACATACTGCATCCAAAAGCTAAGAAGACAGCTGCAATAGCACAAACAATAAAAGATTTAAAAAATTTAAAAATGAGATCTTCTAAAAACAAAACAAAACAAAAAAGTGCTAAGAAGAATTTATTTCTGCTCTGAAAAATATATAACTGAGATGACTGAACAGAAAACAGTCATTAATTCCAAGTACACTAATTTAGATGTTGTATTAATTCAGTCATGCACTAAGCTACAATTTAACACTACATTATCTATAGTGATAATGGAAATAAAATATTTAATCTACTTGAGGGCTCAAGCTTTTAAAGCAGCCTCAGTACTCCAGAGGAGCTGCAGAAATACATACAATTGATACGCTAATTAAAGATGACTTTTATCTATTTATTAAAGCAAGTCTTTTTAAATTATTTTTTAAAAGATCTTATTTATTTATTTTTAGAGAGGGAAAGAGAGGGAGAGAAACATCAATGTGTGGTTGTCTCTTGTGTGTCTCCCACCAGGGACCTAGCCTGCCACCCAGGCATGTGCCCTGACTGGGCATCGAACTGGCGATTCTTTGGTTCATAGGCAGGTACTCAATCCACTGAGCCATACCAACTAGAGCTAAAGCAAATCTTTAAAAGACTGTATAAGCAACTCTGTACCAACCTAAAGTTGATTCTGATTAGATACTCTAATATAATATTCATAAAATATAAGAGTAGAAGAAATCCAGAAATACAACATTCCTTTCATTTTACAGAATGAGGAAACAGATCCGGATAGGTCTCTAAACCAGTTCATTTCTCTGTTATCAAAATAAAACACCTTCCTTCCATCTAACCCTTCCACCTACTCTGAATCTCATTTTCTCTTGCCCCTCAGAAATGTTGCACTTTTCTCCCATATCTCTGCCATCTTTCTCTCTATTTAACTTACAGACATATTCAAGTTTCCCCTGCCCTATAGTTCTCATGTCTTTTTCAAACCTCTACCTTGTTTTCCTCCTCTTTTTCAAAGTCAAGCTGCTTTTAATTGACAAAGTAAGTCAAGACTTCCTAGTACTGTAGTCTCTATCTTTATCTTGATCTTTATCTCTACCTATTTCACTAAAGGAACATTCTCCTTAAATTCTTCACTTGGTTACTATGAAGATCCTCTCTCCTGGCTCTCCTATTACTTTTTAAACATTCTTTCTCGGCCTCCTTTAGAGTTTCTCTTCTTCCATGTGAAGTGTAAGAGCTGGTGCGGAACGGTGCTGTCTTCGGCCCTCTTCCCTCCCCACTTCATATCCCTCACTAGACGATTCTGTCTACAACAACAGCTTCACCTATCACCTATCTATAAACTAGCTAACTTTCAAATATCTATCTTCATTTTGAAATTTTCTCCTCCAGTTCTAGTAAAAATTTCTACCTGAATGTCATGCAGATAATTCAAGTTAACATGCAAAAAACCTGAACTACAGTAATTTTCTTTTCTCTTAAACCTGTTCCTTTTCTTATATTACCCATCATTATGAATAGTACCACCAGCCACCCTAAGCCAGGTGCTGGAACAAATTTTAAATAGTCACCATCTGTGTCCTCAAGAAACACATAAATAGATAAATATAATGTATTTGAATATTACTACTTTGGAATAAATAAACATAAACTAAGAATTAAAAAAAAGATCTTGGAAGTCTGCCTGGGAAATTAAGAGAAGTGGGACTCTTCAAAGTCATTAATAGTTACTGAGCCCCAACTGTGTGTTTGGGCTCAGTAACATTAATGACTTTGTTTTGTAGATCTTATTGTATTTACTGACAAATATTCTAGCGACCTTAAAATCACTAGAGAACAAACCACTTTGGCTCAAACACCTTCCTTAATATTTTTCAGACAAGTAATATAAACAGCTAGTTAACACTATTCTAGAAGAAATACTGTATCTTTCAAGTCTGATGGGTTCTAACTCTGAGTGAGCCTAGTAGATGCTACATAATTTACTCCCTTCCCTCCTTTAGTTCATCTGCTACTACTTTCCCCAGACTCTCTGTGCTTCAGTCTTCGTGTCTTCCTTGCTCTTCTTTAAACATGCCAAACATGCCCCTGCTTCAGAACCTTTGCAATTTTTACTTCCTCTTTCTGGGGGTCCTTCATCAGATATCTGAATGGCTCATTGTTCCAATGTTACCTTATCAAAGAGGACTCCCCTAACTATCTTGAGTAAAATAGTAGTCTGTATCCCCAGAGCTTAGAACAATGTTCTGCATACAGTAGGGATAAAATATTTGCTGAATAAATTAATTTTCAGCCCTGGCTGGGATAGCTCAGTGGATTGAGTGCCGGCCTTCGAACCAAGGGGTTGCTGGTTTGATTCCCAGTCAGGGCACATGCCTGGGTTGCAGGCCAGGTCCCAGGTTGGGGGCACCTTCTCTCCCTCTCTTTCTCCCTCCCTTCCCCTTTCTCTAAGAGTAAATAAATACACAAATAATTTTGAATTTTTTTTCTTTCAGATACAAATATTAAAAAATAAAAAATATTTCAAAATCAAACACTGAGATATGGAATCCAAATGCTCCCATTTTCTGAGAATTTAAACATTCATTCTGCTTTGTTTCCATCAACTCTAATGGAGCTCTATGTATGTCTCTTTGTTACACCCTCACACAGAAGGTTTAGTAAATTTTTAAAAACTACTCTCAATTCAACTAATACAAATATTAATTAACCATCTTTTCTCAATTATTCATGTAAAAATAGTAAGGAAAAATTACTAAAATTCACACAAGTTCCTCCAAACTCTGTTTTCCCCAGCCCCATAATTTGACTGAGGTTGCAAATAAGCACTAAGTCAACAGACCCGAAGTTCTGACTACTCTCTTCTCTACCTACACTTTGTTAGAAATTATGACAATAATCATTTATAGTTCTTTGTTCAAAATAACATGTATGGAAAATAAGTGTAGTAGCATTATAATCATTCAACATATTACTTTACCAAGGAGCATGTCTAGCATGCTCAGGGAAAGGTACACTGACAGCCAAGACTTGAACAAAAGGATACTTTTATGGACAAAGATCAGATTAGCTTGGCCCAGCTGGACAGCAGTCACCACCACTGTCTTCTCATCCAGGAAAGCCACTTTTCCAGAAAGAGACTCATTATATGCAACTTTATGGTCTTGCAATTCCAGTGTGTAATGTTCCAGGGGAAATTCCATCTCTGTAAAAGATGCAAGAAACATAAATATGAGAGCAGCCATTCCAATAGACAATAGAATATTGTTGCATTATGCAAGGAAAATCAGGAAGCAGGCCTAGAGAAGAGTATGATCTGCTTCCAATTTCCTTCCCACTATGGTGAATTTCTACATGTAGCCATTGGGGGTGGGGGCGGTTACTGTATGAGTTCATTGTTGGTATCGCTTGTATTCTTACATCCAGTGAACTGAGAGTAGCAGAAGGAATCCCCACTAGGCAAGTTAGAAAAAGATTAATATTAATGAAGTCAATGCATATTTTATAAATTCAATAGCACTTTTGGGGTCAATAGAGTATTAAGTTTTTAGTTAATAAACTGCGTTTCTCAAGAAACAACTTTTGCAAAGATCATTCAATTCCCTCTGGTAAAGTTTCTTCACCTGCCTTACAGAAGCTAGTAAGTTTTTGGTTATTGTGTTAATAGGGAATTCAGATGCCTGTGGTCACTGAAGCTATGGGGACTATCTCTGTCCAGTATTAGCTCTAGTATAGCAATCAGGGAATCCTTTATCACAAAATCTGAAAACATTTGCATACATAATATGGAGTTGCTTCTCTTGTCAGTAGAAAGGATCTGGGAAATGTTAGTCTTAGAAAAAGATAAATCACGTTACCTGTCACTCTTCCCTGAACCATTTTTGCAACTCGGTATTTAATATATGCTCCTACTAAGAGATAAATATCATGGGATGGTATAAGAAATACATTCTCCAAAACAAGCAGACGTATCAAGGCTGCTTCCACTTTCTTCTAAAAGAGGAAGGAAAAAAACAAAGTTTCCGAACTTGAGGCAAAATCCTTAAGGCCATCTTCCTTGTTAAAAGTTTACTTCTTGTAAGTATCTTTTAAAATATTTTATAAAGAGCAGTGGCTGGTGCAGCTGAGTGGAATGAGTGCTGACCTGAAAATCAAAGAGTTGCCAGTTCAATTCTTGTCCAGGGCACATGCCTGGGTTGTGGGCCAGGTCCCCAGTAGGGGGTGTATGAGAGGCAACCATACATTGATGTTTCTCTCCCTTTCTTTCTCCCTCTCCTCCCCTCTCTAAAAATAAATAAATAAAATCTCTTAAAGAATAAAACATTTTATAGATTTAAAAAATGCTTTCCTAATCACGAATCATAATTTGAGTTAGCCTTAAAAAGTGATCATGAATCTTAACACTCTATTAGCTTTCTAAGTCACTCAGACTAAGAATAAAAAAATGATGAGCCTTCTAAAAGAGAAGAGTAGGTAAATAAAAAGGCAAGTATGCTGAAATGGGAAAAGGTAAGACTTGACTGTTACACCACAGAAATTTTTTTAACCGAACTCCAACTGACTTTCCAGATTAAGTTACCCACTATCCCCTGTTGAACATTTTGATTCTTGTGAAAGCTTACCCAACACAAGAATAGTAGGCTGCTCTCTAGGGTGTCCATAAACTGTGTTCCTGCCACTTCCATTAAATGCTGCCCAAAGACATTTGTTTATTCCCAAACAGATTTATGCCAGTTGCACTTTTAATTATAATTACATTTAAATAAATCATGAATGCAAAAATAGAGCAGTTGTTTCTACAAAAAGTTTAAACATTTTGAAAAGTTAAAAGCAACCTGTCCTATGAAAAGACACTTCCAGTCAAGATGGTGGCATGGGTAAACATGGCTTGCCTCCTCGCACAACTGCATCAAAATTACAACTAAAATATAGAACAACCATCACTCAGAACCATCAGAAATCCAGTTGAATGGAAGTCTGACAACTACAAAATTAAAGAAACCACATCCATCCAAACTGGTAAGAGAGGTGGAGATGTGGAAAACCATACCCAAGTGTGGTAGATAAAAGCTCGGGAAGGATATCTCAGGACCAAGGAGCCTCAGACTCACACCAGGTCTCCCATCCCAGGGTTCCAGAGCCAGGAAGATAAGTCCCCACATCTTCTGGCTGCAAAAACCAGCAGGGACTGAGTCAGTGGATGAAACTTCTGGAGTCCCATGCAGTTCTTCTTAAAGATCCCACACAAAGAGCTACTGAGACTTACTCCCTCTGAGCTCCAGCACTGGGACAGCAGCTTGAAAGGCACTGGTGGCATACAGGGAGAAATTGAAGCAGCTGGCATCAAGGCAAGAGCTGGGGGTCAGCTTCCTCCCAGACAGAAAGGCAGGCTGAGGCCATTGTCCCTTTTCTGAACCCTCCCCACCTAGAGCCACAGAGCTGGCAGGCTGGTGTCATATCTGAGACTCCATCAACCTGACTAACACTGTTTGCCCTACTCTAAAGACCCCCAGAGACTCCATTCCACCCTACTTACAGGCCCACCCAAACTGCTTTTCCATATGAATGGCTAGTCTTGGCTCATGCTTCACAATTCCTAAATCCTATCAAATGAGCAACATCCAGCTTCAGTCAGCCCCCAGCCCCCATACCTCTTGCAAAGTGGCCCCAGGTCTAGCACTAGCAGCAGCCAGCCTGGATTCACAACTTAGCTTGACCTTCTCCAAGCCCAGCACAAGAAGCAAACATCTCAGATTGCTTTATAGCTCAGGCAAGATGTCCTCAGCAAAACACAGGTTGGGGGCTGACCATGGCCTGCACTACCTGGAAAACCCCAGATCCTGTGCACCCAGTAGACAGCTACAGACCATGTTGGAGAACAACCATTCTGACCCCAAACAGCTGATCCTCCACAGAGGGCAGAGGTTGGTGGTCAGTGGTCACAGCCAGTCTTTGCAGAAGACTAGCCTGGGTAAATCCCTCCCATTGACCTGACAACAGCAACAAAGGCTCAACTACAAGAGGAGGGTATACTCAGCCCACATGAAGGGGGCGCCTCAAGTACCCAGCTTGGGTGAAGGAGGGGGCTATGCCACTGGACCCTACAGGACACCTACTATATTAGGCCACCCTACCAAAACAGGGAGTCATAGAAACTTTATGTAATACAAAAACAAACATGGAGAGGCTGACAAAATGAGGAGACAGAGTAACATGCCACAAATGAAAGAACAGATCAGAACTCCAGAAAAAGAACCAAACAAAATGGAGGTAAGCAATCTATCAGATACGGAGTTCAAAACACTGATTATAAGGATGCTGAAGGAACTTAGTGAGGAGCTCAACAGCATAAAAATGATCTAGTAAGAAACAAAGGATACACTAATTGAAACAAAGAATAATTTACAGGGAAATCACAGTAGAGGGATGAAGCCAAGAATCAAATCAATGATTTGAAACATAAGGAACCAAAAACAATGAATCAGAATAACAAGAAGAGCCTGTCTGGTGTGGCTCAGTGGATTCAGACCAAAGGGTCACTGGTTTGATCCCTAGTCAGGGCACATGCCTGGGTTGCAGGCCAAGTCCCTGGTATGAGGTACATCAGAAGCAACCACACATTGATGTTTCTCTCCCTCCCTTTCCATCTCTCTAAAAATAAATTAATTAATTAAAAAAAAAAGAACAACAAGAAGAAAAAATACAAAAAAATGAGAATAGTATAAGCAGTGTCTGGGACAACTTCAAGTGTTTCAACATTCACATTATAGGGGTGTCAGAAGAAGAAAAGAGCAAGAAATTGGAACTCTATTTGAAAAAATAATGAATGAAAACTTCCCTAATTTGGTGAAGGAAATAGACATGCAAGTCCAGGAAGCACAGAGAGTCCCAAACAAGATGGATGCAGAGGCCCACTCCAAGACACATCATAATTAAAATGCTAATGGTTAAAGATAAAGAGAGAATCTTAAAAGCAGATAGAGAAAAGCAGTTAGTTACCTACAGGGGAGTTTCCATAAGACTGTTGGCTGATTTCTCTAAAGAAACTTTGCAGGCTAGAAGGGATTGGCACGAAGTATTCAAAGTCATGAAAAGTGGAGACTCACAGCCAAGATTGCTTTATCAAACAAAACTATCATTTAGAATGGAAGGGCAGATAAAGAGCTACCCAGACAAAAAACTAAAGGAGTTCATCACCAAACCATTAGTATATGAAATGGTAAAGGAACTTATTTAAGAAAAAGAAGATCAAAACTATGAACAATAAAATGGCAAAAAATACATATCTATCAACAATTGAATCTAAAAAACAAATTAAGCAAACAGAAGAAAAGATGGTATCATGGGTACGAAGAGTGTTTTGATGATTGCCAGGAGGGAGGGGGTGTGGGGGAATGGCTAAAGAGGTGAGGGGATTAAGAAGTACAAATAGTAAGAAAAAAAACAAAAAAGTACAAGTAGGTAGTTACAGAATAGCCATGGGGACATAAAGTACAGTATAGGGAATTGAGTAACCCAAGAACCTATTCGCATGATATATTGGCATGAACAATGGTGTGGAGATTGTCTGAGGGAGTGGGGGTTGCTGGGTGGAGGGGGGCAAAGGGGAAAAAATGGGACAACTGTAATAGCATAATCAATAAAATAAAATTTAAAAAAGAAAAAGAAATTCTACTAAAAAAAGAAAGTTGCTAAAATGTGTTGCTATCAAATTAGGTGTAGGTGAGAAATGTAAAAATCCTTGAAGGATATAAAACTATGTACTTAAATTGCTTCACACATGTCTAATTTTTCATTTAACTATAAAATAAAATGAAAATGAAAACATAAATCTAGAAATAATTTATGCAAGAAAGAGTATGTATATTTCTAACCAGTGAACTCATGGTCAAAGAAAGGTCTTGGATGTACCCCAAAGGATTGGTGAATAAAATGCAGTTATATGTTTTAACAGAAGACAACAGTTGAATTTGTAATTTGGTAATAAAATGTAAAGACAATGTTTTTTTTTTTTTATGTTTACCCTCCTCAAATGGCTTTTTTAATTGGACAACTATTGGCCCAAATTATATCAGATTAGAAAGCTTCTACTATAGATAAACATAAGAAACTATATTTTATGTGGGCAAGACTAGTAATTGAAAGTTTATAGCATAAACTTTTTACCTTATAAAATGATTCATATATTCGAACTTTTACAACAGCAGCACCAGTTCTAATCCCAGACACTAAAATGATATCTCCTTGTTTCCCTTCTTTTTCCATCTCAGTTATATACGCTGGGGGAGAATATTCTGCTTCAGAGTATTTTAGAATCCTAAAGAGATTTAAAATAAGTTTGCTTATTGTTTGCTTTCTATTAGAAGCAAATAATCAATCAGTCTTCTTCCAAAAGGCACTAAGCAACTTTAAACATAGTCTCTTCAATGTCTATATAGTGTAAAAAGTTTTAAAATTTGTTTTTCACAAGAACTAGACTGAAGAAAAGTATTTAATGTGCCTCTGGCTAAAACTGTTGCTGGACCAAAACTTGGATTGTCTGAGAGCTATTTCTGGATACTGAAGACAAAATTTCATACTATTCGTACTATTTCCCACTTACTGTACTTCAGCATGGCAGATAGCTTGAACAACAAAATGGCCCCAAGATATACCTGACTCAAATAATTGTATAATCCTGAGTGCATGAACTCCTTTGCAGTAGTGTTAATTAAACTACCATAAACATACCTAATTCCATAGCATACTATATCCTATATCCTACTATATATATCTAAGACATTTTTCCCTAGTAAATGTATATGTTCCAAAAGTCTAGGCAACAGGGTTATCAAAGCCCACACAAATGGCTGCTGTTCAGTGTGCCACAAAGGCTGATGTCTCCTTCAGAGTCAGATGGTTTAGGTTAGGTTTCAGCGTTACCTGATTTTGCTAGAACGTTCTCCTGATGACTTGTTATCCTGGGCAATGCGCCATTCAAACATCATGCCTGCCAAACTACTAAAAGTATTTCCTGTAGGGCAAGTCAAAAGCAGACAAGACAGAATTACATACTCGAAAAAATTCAGGCACCTTTAACTAGAAAGGAAAACCTAAATAGAAAATTATTTTAGGGCTCTTTCATTAACAAATAGAAACACTTGTCATTAGTGAATTAAAATACTTATACCAGGAAGATCCCTACATAAACAACGTGTTATCGCAGCATGCTTTCAGCAAAAGGGACTTAAGATGATTAACTCCTGGTTGACAAAAATTATGCCACTTTTTCTGTTTCTTTTTACATAAAGGCCACCTGTAGTCTACCTCAGGGTTTACAAGCATCCTTAAGTTCTGGTCCCTTCAAGAAAATTTTTATAAAATTGAGATACTAGAATATTTTAATACGTTCATTTTTCAGATTTAAAACTATATATTCTTTACTGAATAGTTTAGGAAGAGGCAGTAACTTTGTATGTTTTAAATATATTATATTAGCATAGAAGATTAAAAGCAATATAAAATCATGCTCAAGAAAGACAAATTTAAAATGATAAAACTTTTTCACAGGTTTACATTTTATTCTCCTGGCGAACAGAAAATGAACTGACCGAAACAAAGCTAGCAATAAATATCAGAAAATGTTAATTGTTGATATAGGGACCATCAGCAGAAGCTAAGTAGAAGAATTGGGATATTCAAGAAAACTTCCAAGATAACCAATAATTAAATATAGCAGGAAATATTATGAGAGTATTAGCTAGCACGCTGAACCATACTCAGAATTATTAATGTAATAGGCTACATATGAGAAAATAAATATTATTTCAAACCTACTTTTATGTCTCAAGCTTCTGTTTCTAAGTACAAGACACAAAGGAGTATTACTTTATTTTAAGTAATTTTGTTGAATCCTATGAAGTTCTTTACCTTCAGCATCCAATGCCCTCACCATCAGTTCCAGGGGTGAATCATCTACATAGAGTTCCCGAGTTCGAGATATAATTTCAATGCTGTTTATCACATCAACCTTAACATCACAGCGCAGTTCATGGTCAGTCACTACGATGAACCCAAAAACTGAGAATTTAATTCAACAGGTCATGAATCTATTTAATGTCTTAAACATTCAGAAGCTTATTTTAAATATTATGAAAAAGAAAGGCTGTAACAGTTGCTTTCACCCTGAGGAAGAAGACAGCATAATGACAAAATATAAGAGCTTCTGTTTGTAATAAGAGACACTACAACAGTGGCTTCCAAACACTGATTACTATGATGCTTTGATTCATCCATAGAAAAATGAAAAAAGTAATTTTAAAATAGCAAGTAATTAAATTTGTTTACTTTAAAGGACTCTTCTTACATTTTTACTTTATTACAATTTTTTATTGTTTTTCAAGTACAGTTTTCTGCCTTTGCCTCCCACTGCACATTCTTACTTTTTTAAAAAATATATTTTATTGATTATACTATTACAGTTGTCCCATTTCTCCTCCATCATTCCCCTCCACCCTGCACAACCCCTCCCACCCACATTCCCCCCTTAAGTTCACATCCATGTTTCATAAGTTCTTTAGCTTCTACTTTTTCCACACTATTCTTGCCCTCCCCCTGTCTATTTTCTACCCACTGTCTATGCTACATATTCTCTGTACCTTTTTCCCCTCTCTCCTCCTCCTATGCCCCTGTTGCTAACCCTCCATGTGATCTCCATTTCTGTGTTCCTGTTCCTGGTCTAGCTGTTTGCTTAGTTTGCTTTTGTTTTAGGTGTGGTGGTTAATATCTGTGAGTTTGCTATCTTTTTACTGTCATATTTTTGGTCTTCTTTTTCTTAGATAAGTCCCTTACATTTCATATAATAAGGGCTTGGTGATGATGAACTCCTTGAACTTGACCTTATCTGAGAAGCGCTTTATTTTCCCTTCCATTCTAAATGAAAGCTTTGCTGGATAGAGCAATCTTGGATGTAGGTCCTTGCCTTTCAAGACTTCAAATACTTCTTTCCAGCCCCTTCTTGCCTGGAAGGTCTCTTTTGAGAAATCAGCTGGCAGTCTGATGGAAACTCCTTTGTAGGTGACTGTCCCCTTATCCCTTGCTACTTTTAGAATTCTCTCCTTCATTTTAATCTTGGCTAATGTAATGATGATGTGCCTTGGTGTGTTCCTCCTTGGGTCCAACTTCTTTGGGACTCTCTGAGCTTCCTGGACTTCCTGGAAGTCTATTTGCTTTGCCAGATTGGGGAAGTTCTCCTTTATTATTTGTTCAAGTAAGTTTGCCACTTGTTGCTCTTCCTCTTCCCCTTCTGGTACCCCTACAATTCGGATGTGGGGATGTTTAAAGATGTCCTGGAGGTTCCTAAGCCTCTCCTCATTTTTTCGAATTCTTGTTTCTTCCTTCTTTTCTGTTTGGTTGTTTCTTTCTTCCTTCTGGTCCACTCCATTGATTTGAGTCCCAGTTTTCCTTCCATCACTATTGGTTCCCTGTGCATTTTCCTTCATTTCACTTATTGTAGCCTCCATTTGTTCCTCTAATTTGCGACCAAAATCAACCAATTCTGTGAGCTTCCTAATCACCAG
>PVKU01007910.1:0-12438 GCA_004027475.1 Anoura caudifer
TATGACCCTGGGGGGGGGGGGCGGGGGGATGCGAAGCGCTCTCCTGAAAGAAGGCAGAATGGTTTGGACCCCAAAGCGAGCCTCGTAGTCCTCATTCGCTGGACACTTGTCCCCCCCCCCCCCCCGTTACTGCCCTCTTGAAATCTGATTATTGAACCAGAGACATGAAACAGATGGAATGCGTCTTGCAGAAACTGTCAGGGCGGGGTGGTGGCAAAGAAGTCCCTTAAACACGGCAAGAGATATATTTGAAACTGTCTCCTTAACGTGGAAAAATGGAGACAGTGAGAAGACAGAAGCCGAGGCTGGTGACTCGCACACTTGAGAGTAGTTGATTAGCCTAATAGTTAAAATTAGATCTATTTAAAATAGATGCTTCTCTGGGCCACCTTTCGCATGGGTCAGAGAGCTGGATTAGGGAGAGCTGCCGCCCCCTCTTCTCCGGCTCCCTGCGCCCCCCCCGCCCCCCACTTCAGAGCACGGACAGGGATCGTGTCCTACTGGATTGCCGAGGGGGAGTTGGGTGAAAGGCGCTCGGGTCGGGCGGAGTCTTCCCTTGAAACGCTGACGCTGTAGGATCCGGGCGGAGTGTGCGCTACGCGTTGGCGCCTTTTATCTGGCCGCTCAACAGGTAGCGTTTTGTAGATTTCTTTCCAGCCCCCCGACCCCTCCCCAGCCAGCTTCGCCCTCTCGAGATTCCTCATTTGGGGTCTGAGAAGACGCTGGGGATCCTGCAGAAGACCCGCGTCCTCGGGCAGCGGGGCTTGTTTACGAGGGGCGAGCACAGTCACGGGGCGCGCAGAACAAAAGCCTCCGGGAGCGGGGAGCGCGGGGCGGCTCAGCCCGCCGCCGCCCGCAGCGCTGCAGCGGGGCGCGGAGGTGTAGACCCGCTGGCAGAGGCCGCCACCGCCCGGGCTCCTGCGCTGCTGTCGGGCGGTTATTGTTGCGCCCGCTTCTCCCCAAACAGAGCGGTCCCATCGGCGTGCGAACCCGGGCAGAAGCCCGCCCCTCCCCCACCCTTCCCACTCACCCCTCCATCGGCCCACCCACCAGGGTCCAGGGGGCCGTACTGTGTGCCAGGCCCTGGGCTGGACACCGGGTCGGGGCGCCTCCCTCCCTCCTGCCCCGGGTGGGTGCGGCTGGAGGAGTATTTCACCGCCGAAAGGTCCAGAAAGCCCGAGCTCAGAATCAGGCGGGAGGCGCGGCTGGAGACGGCCGGAATCCGGCGGCCGGGAGCGCGCGCCTGCCAGGCCGCGCGGGGTCCCCAGTCCGCCGCTCCGCGCCCCCGCCCTCCGTCTCCAGCGAGGGGCGAGCGTGGCTGTTGCGCGCGGCGAGGGAGGGGCTACGAGGGATTTGAAAGTGCACAGGCTGCGCCGCGGAGCTCGCATCTGTTCCCGCCGCCCGCGCCCGGATTAAATTTCCGCAAATTCAGACTGAATGGGGCTTTCTTCTGCTGCCGTCCAGAGGGCGCCTGCAGCCCGCCGCGCGCCCAGCTAGGACGAGCAGGCGAGCGGACCCGAGCCCGCGCGGTCGGAGCAGGCGGGGCGGAGGCTGCGGAGGCGCCGGGCGCAGGGACCCGAGCGCCGGGATCCGGGACCCGGGCACCGGACCGCGCCCTCCCCGCCCCTCCCCGGCCAAAGCGGCTCCCGGAGCGCGGCCGCTGACCTCGGCAGCCGGGACAGGACCC
The DNA here is from genome assembly GCA_004027475.1 of Anoura caudifer. Lineage (NCBI taxonomy): Eukaryota > Metazoa > Chordata > Mammalia > Chiroptera > Phyllostomidae > Anoura > Anoura caudifer. The sequence continues at coordinate 1,688 of PVKU01007910.1, forward strand.
GGGGCGGGGCCCGCGTCCTGCAAGGGGCCCGGCCACCCTCCGAAGAAGAACTTGTTGGGGGCGGGTCCCCGGCCCCCGCCGCTTGGGCGGCCGCTATTGTCTGCGCGCGCTCGGCGGGGCTGGGCCCGGCGGCGGCGGGAGGAGCCGGAGCGGAGCCCGAGCGGAGCCGGAGGAGGAGCCGGGCGGCGCGATGCCGGCGGCGGCAGGGGACGGGCTCCTGGGCGAGCCCGCGGCGGGGGGCGGCGAGGATGCGGCCCGGCCGGCGCCGGTCTGCGAGGGAAGTTTCCTGCCGGCCTGGGTGAGCGGCGTGCCCCGCGAGCGGCTGCGCGACTTCCAGCACCACAAGCGCGTGGGCAACTATCTGGTCGGCAGCAGGAAGCTGGGCGAAGGCTCCTTCGCCAAGGTGCGCGAGGGGCTGCACGTGCTGACCGGCGAGAAGGTAAGCCGCGGGGCGCAGCGCGGGACCTGGGGCTGGGGTCCGGCCGCGGGGCCCCGTGGGGAGTCGGCCGCGGAATCCCGGCCGCCCCCGCCTTTACTTTCTGGACCGAGGAGGATCGACCCCAGTGCGAGCGCAGGCCTCTCAGCCCCCACGCGGCCTTTGCCGGGAGGAGTCAGGGGTCTGTCCCCGGGGGGAGGCTGGCTCAGCGGAGAAGCCGCCTGCAGCCCTTTGGCTCCTGGAAGGGCGCCGCCTGGCGGACACCAGCGCGGGTTGGGGGCTCGGCTCCCGGCCGGGTAGCCGCTGGAGATCCCGAGGGAGGCAGGAACCTGGGCCGCGGCTCGTGCGCTCTTGGGGCGAGGGCGGGAGGGCTGGTTAGCCAGCCCCGGGGAGAGGCCAGCGTCTGAGCGCCGACCTGGACTCTGGGGAGAAAGTGGGGGACCCTCCTTTCCACCTGTGCGCGGGAGTGGCCGGGGAAGTTTTCGTGCCGGAGGAGGGTTATCAAACCCCCTTCCTCGCCCCCCCCACCCCTGGTGCTTGCGTGGAAGCTGCAGGAACGACCCTGCTCTGGCGGGAGGAGAACGCACTCTGCAGCCTTGGGTCAAGTTAGAAGTTAGTCGGTTGTGACCCTGTGCCAGGCCAAGCCCAGGTGCATCCGCGTTGTAACTTAGATCTGTGAGAAGAAACCCAGGATATGGTGACCGACTTCGGAGGTGAGCGGCCCAGACACTGGGTCGCCGCGAGCGGGGAGGCTGCCCCAGCCTGGAGTTGCCTCACTATCTCTGGAGCTACTTCACCCGAAGCTTAGGTCAGCTCAGGCGCTAGGCTCCTGTAGGCTGGGTTCGCTCAGCACTGGCCTGGGAGGGGTCGCTTTTGTGGCCCAAAGCCGAGGGAGGCATCAGCAGTGTGTGTGTGTGTGGGAGGGGGGTGGGGGTGGAACAAGGAATAGGGGGCAGGAAAGCTAGGGCTCCCTGACCCGCCTCTCCACCAGCCGACCTGGGATTCTCTGCCCAGCCTGGAAATGCCCTGCGGTGCCACCGCTGATGGCAATGCCAGGTGCCCTGCTCCCCTGTCCCCCTCCCAGACCTCGGTTTTCCTCGGGTCTCCCCACTGTGCCCTGAAGACCCTGGCCCCTGAGCGCAGGTCTCTTGCCAGCCGCGTCCTGTGCCCGCTGTTCCTACAACCCTTCGTTTGGGCTAAGTCGGGGCAGAGAGCACTTTGAAAAGTGCCTCTTGCTTGGATTTCCACTCGGAAAGGAAATGTTTGGGGTGAGCTCCCCGGACCAAGCAACTCTTCAGAGAAGACGGAAACCACACAGAAACTGCAGACCCCTCTGGAGCAGCCGGGGAGGGCGCGCGCGGCCACCAGGGCCCATCACCGCTCCGCGCTCGCTGCCCGTGTCCCGTGCAAACTTGTTTTCCACTCGGGTGGGCGGTGGGCCGGATCCTCACCCCAGGCGTGTGGGTCGAGGGTGGATGCTGGCCCCTGTGCTACCCAGCCGGTAGCCTTGTGACAGCACATCTCTGTCGCCTGCCCTGCGCTGGGCTGCTTTGGCTTCTTGCCACCTCCTTGCTCCACTCCGTGTCGGGGCGCCCCCCCCCCAACATGGCAACATCGGGCTGTTGGCCTGGGCCGCTTCTGCCAGGTCGCACTCTGAGCTCCGTCCCTGCCCAGTGCTTGGGCTCCGGGGCTCGGTGCCAGGCATGCAGGGCTCACTGGGACGCGGGGAGTTCCTGCCCGGATGGGGTCCTCGCAGGAGCCCCGGCCCCTCGGCGCTCACGCCCTTTCTCTCTCATCTTCCCTTTCTTCCGTGACCACAGTGGCCTCATCACACCAGCAAGGCTGGAACTGTGAGTGGGCTGCGAAGCTGCTGTGCTGCATGCCTGGTTGGGCCTGGGGGAGGATGGCGGTTCCCTGGGTGGAGGGGCTGGAGGGAGAGTTCTCTCTGGGGCCCAGCCTGCAGCCTCAGGAGCCACCCGGGCTACAGGGCTGTGACCTCCGGCCTCGAGGAAACAGTGGTGTCGTCCGTGGCGTCCACCCGCCAAACCCAGCACCTCTGATGCTTGACTGACAGGTCTGGGTTTGGGCGGACCGTAGAGGTTACAATGCATGTAACCTCTGTCTGTCTGTCTGCCTGCCTCTGCCCAGGAGGACTGCTGAGTTCTGGAGTCCCATCCCCACTCCAGTCAAAGAAGAGTTGTTAGGAGGCTTCCCCTGCAGGAGCACTGCCCCTGTGAGCCACACGAGGGGAGACCTGGGGTGACGGAGCCGGAGGAAGGCGCTCTGCAGTGTCCCCCAGGGTGGGTGGTGTTGGTGGTGGCTCAGGGGGCTCTCACCCAACAGTCCGCGCTTTTAGAGGGTGCATGCTTTTTGGAGGAAGCACTTCCCTTTTCTCCTTCCCTTTTCTAAAGGATGCAGACCACAGTGGGTGGGGAAGTCATGAACACTGTAGTAAGAAATAGATGCCCCATTCCACCCCTGAGCAAACCGATCCAGGGCAGCTGTGTGTGTGTGTGTGTGGGGGGGTCAGTTCATGAAAAAGCTGGAAGGGGGATGGAGGGTGTGTGTGTCTGTGTGTGTGTTGTGTTTTAACCTAGTGCACATTTTCTGAAAAGCTGGGGGCGAAATCCTGGGTGGCAGACACCCACTTTTCTCCTTTCACGTTGGGCTTCAGCCTCGTCTCCTCTGGAGGCTGCCCACCACCACGTCCTGTGAGACAGGGTTTTTTCCTGCCTTTCCTCCGAGGAGGTTTGTTTGAAAGTCGTCCGCATCGAGATGGCCCTCTCACTGCTTGGGAAAAAAAAAGGAAAGGATATCTTTGGCCGGGACCTAGTTCGTCCTCCAGCTTGGAGTTGGAGCAGTCTCTGTGTGGGTGCTTTAAAAATAAACGGTTCTCGTGTGCTCCCGGGAAGCTGCTGATAGCTGCGTCCTCGGTCGGGGCCGAGCGTCTTTGACTGACCCCGTGCTGGCGACTGGCGGGGGAAAGCGCTCAGGAAATCAGGTTCGGAGGAGCAGGCGCTGAGGCTGGGAGACAAGGGCCAAGTTGCTGAGCAGGAGGAGGACTGGCAGGTGGCCCCGGAGACCCGGAGAGGCTGTGCTCGGGCCCTGACCTGGGTCCCTGAGGCCTGCGGAACGCAGTCTTGGGCACGCAGTAGGTTCTTAGTACGTTTTAAAAGATACGGATACAGCCTAGTTGGGAAGGCCTGCACAGGAAGGCAGGGGTCCGGGGGTCTCAGGTCCAGAGCTGGCTCCGCGCGCGCGGGAAGGGGAGAGCACGCGATCCCACGGTTGGTGAAGGTGTTTAAATATCTTGTTCTAACCTTTGGTTTAAGAAATAAGCCTGTTTATGACTTTCATTGGAGCTGTTTGGGAGCTAAAAATAACATTCGCCTGCTTAGTAAGTTGCCAATAACGGTGCATGGAGCGTGGCTGCCAGCTACCTGAGGTGGGAGGGTTACTAAAAATACACTCCGGTGCTCTGCCGGGCGGGAAACACGGCTAATTTTAAAGGTGGCCTTTTGGCAGATCTCTTTTTAGCGTTTTTAGCAAGTATTTCTGAAACAAACAGGTGCTAAATCCTGTAATTTTTTTTTTTTTTTTTTTTTTTTTTTTTTTTTTTTTTTTTTTTTTTTTTTTTTTTTTTTTTTTTTTTTTTTTTTTTTTTTTTTTTTTTTTTTTTTTAGTGTTAGAAATCAAGCGGTATTGGCTCTGAGGAACAAGAAATGCTTAGAGCCTGGAGATTTCTATTAGTCCGCGGCAAGGTTTCTCGGCACGCGGGCGGCGTCTGGCCAAAGCCCCTGCTCAGCGTGCGGCGGGCGCCCTGGTGTGCGGGCGCCTCTTTCCGAAGTGCCCGTGAAAGATGGAAATACCTGCTCCTTGGTGTCCAGGCCCCAGGGGCTTCGAAGGGTGCCCGCGGCCACGCCGCAGGCTGTGCGCTGCCCACGCAGAGGAGGGCAGGCCCGCGAGATCTCTGCAGGTGCGGCGTCACTAGCACTGGCGGTCCGGGGCAGCGCGGCAGCCCCCCTTCCCCCCTGTGGTCACCCTCCCAGACACGTGGGGAGGGGCGGCTGTGCCTCAGGAGATGGTGGGAACTGTGCCCCAGTTCCACCGTGGGACGGCGGCTTGGACACGAAGTGCCGCGCACCCTGGCACAGGCATCCCGGCCGGCTCTTCCCAGTGACTGAGCGAGCCACCTGCTGTGCCGGTGCGTTGAAACCTGCAGACTGCCATCGCCCAGCCCTGCTCAGTGCACTGGAGAAACCCCTTCCTGCGTGCAGCCTGGGCTCGGGCCGCCGCCGAGTACTGAGTGGAATTTCACGCGCTCAGGTGGGCGCTGCTGGCTGGGGAGACGGCTGGTGGGAAGGAGGCAAACCCCGGGGCCTGGGGAGCACCGGGCGGCGGACACCTCTGCGAGGTGGTGGGAGCCGCTGCCTCTCCTCTGTCGTGCCCACCGGTGCGGTGGTGGTGTGGTGACTGTGGGTGCCCCCGGCTCCCCCGCACGGTACCCCCTCGCAGGCTGGCAGGGGACCCTGGCCACGGACGGAGCAGGAGGGCTGCGAGTAGGCTTCCCTCCGACCTTCTCTTGTCACTGCTGGGGTGGCTGTGACCACCGCCATCTGCCCGGGGCTCGAAACTGTAGAGGTTGAGTCTCTCAGGCTTCTGGAGGCTACAAGTCCAAAGTCAAGGTGTCTGTGGGGCCGGGCCCCCTCTGAAGCGTCCTGGGAGCATCCTTCCTGGTCTGTCCCAGCTTCTGGTGGCCGAGGACAGTCCTGGGCTTGCTGCTGCGTCCCTCTGCACCCTGCGCCTCTGCGTTCGGGCGGCCAGCTTCCCTGTGTCGCCTCTGTCCACATCGTCCTCTCCTTCCTGATCAGGACGCCAGCCGTTGGATTTAGGGGACGACAACGACCCTAATGGAGCAGGGCCTTGTCTTAACTCGATGACATCAGACCTCCTCAGGGTGTTGGGGTTGTGTGTGGGTGGCTTCCTGGTGCCCAGGCCTCGAGGGGCAGAGAATGGGGTCTTGGGTGCTACACGGGGACCAGCACCTCTGAGGGCAGGAGAGGGGAGGGGAAGGGAGGGCAGGGGTGGAGCTGGGAAGGGGCCGGGGGCCTCAGACCCCTGCTGGGGGCAGTTCCTGGGGTAAAGCTCCCCCCTCCCCCGTGTCTCCTCCCCACCCCGTGCTGGGAGCCTGCAAGGTCTGCAGCCCCAAAGGGAAATCCGGCAGTAGGTGCTGGAGCCCACTCCTGAGCGGGGCAGGGTCTGGCCCTGAGTCCAGGCCGTTTCCATGCAGAACGTGGGCCGCTTTCCCGCCCTGGCTGCGGTCTGGTCCCTCTCGCTGTGACAGGAGGAGCCCCGGGGCGTCTGCGGTGCAGCCCCTTTGGCTGGAATCCACGGGCCCCTCTGTTGTGTTCGTGGGCACCGCAGGGCACTTGGACGCATCCTGTGTGCTCTCTCTGGAGGACTCCGTGTCAGCAGTTTGGCTGACTGGTCGACCCGTGTGCCCACCGAGAGACAGCGCTGCGTGCCTGGGGGACGCTGCGAAGGGGTGTGGGGTTCGGGTCCGAGCCCGCTGCGGGCACCCTCTTGCCACCGCCACCGTGCCTCCTCTGTCCCATCAAGTGAGGTGACGGCCAGCGACTGTGTTCTGTTTGCGCTTTAATCACTTTTGTGGGGTTTTAAGATCCGTTTGGGTTCGTGTTGGTGTAGGTCACACGGACACCTGGTTGGAAATTCAGAGGGGTCAGGAGGGATGTGGTGGGAGAACTCTGCCTCTCGCCTGTGGGCCTCAGGACCTACGGGCCCCCGCCCTGCCCTGCCCTGCCCTGCACCCCGGCCCCCACCTGGGCCTGCCCTGCACCCCGGCCCCCACCTGGGCCCGCACAGGCCAGCACACGTCTGTCTGACGTGTCAGTTCCGGGCGTAGAAGGATGTACTTCCCACTGACCGTGCTGCTCAGAGTCTCACTTTCCCCCCAGCATTGCGCCTTGAACGTCCCTCCCCAGAACTGGTGTGGGGTCCCCTCCTTCCTTTCGGTGATGGCCCAGCATTCCCTGGGAGGAGGGTCCCAGTAACCGTCCCCGTCCTGTAAGTTGTTGGCCGTTGCTTGAGGAGCTAGGGACAGTGGAAGGACGGACGCGTAGGTGACACGCCATTGTTGTCATTCCCAAACCGTGCTGCCGCCGTCAGCGTCCGCGCCTGTTTGTCGTCTCGGAAAAGCGTGTCGCGGGCGGAGGGGTCTCAAGTTTCAGCTGTCAGTGCCCATGGCCCAGGGTCGCCGACCCTGGAAGGTTTGTTTCCCTGGTGCCGCCACCGGCCTCCGGGAGTGGGGGGGGGGCACCGTCCATACCTCCACCCGCCCGAGGCGCTCGCCAGCCTCCCGAGCTCTGCCCGTCCTGGGGAGCAAACACGGCGTCTCGTTTTACGTCCCGTTTCTCCCGTTTACAGAGGAGCTGAGCGGGTCGCCCTGGGTGCAGCGACAGTTTGCGGATCCGTCTCCCATCGTCCACGTCTGTGCGCCATGTTCCCCTTGGGTTTTTGGTCTTTTTCTTATTGACTTAAAGACGCTTTTTACATGTGAAGGGTATCCGTCGTCTTTCAGCCCCCTCCACCTGCCCCCTCCCTGCTTATTCTTTGTCTTCGTTTCGTGGTGATTCCCGGCATTGCAGGGTCACGCCCCTGGACCCCACTAACTAGAGAGGGACTGCAGGTGGGCTTTCGGGGCCGTGAACCCCGGTGCGCTGCAGGTGTGTGGTTACATTTCTGGGGAGAGGGTCCGTGGCTTCCATCAGGTTCCGAAAGGAGTTCTTTACCCGCCCGCCCCCCCCCCCACGATGTTCAGAGCCACAGCTTGGCGGCCCGCCCATCCCCTGTGCCGGCCGTGTGAGATTCGTGCATCACCGGGGGAAGGACGCGGGTCCCCGTGGATGTCAGCGCCTGTGCCGAGCGGGCTGACGGTGCAGAATGCGCCCAGGCGAGGCGGGCTGGCCAAGGCCGCACCATGGCCTTGGACCGGGGTCCCAGGACGCCTGACGGCTGCTCCCTGCCCCGCCATGCCCGAGTCACCCACGCGGAGCCAGCGAGGGTGTCCATGGGGACATGTTGGCCATCGCGGGGAAAGCTCTGAATCCCCAGCCCGTGTCCCGGCAACTGTTCGCGGGAAGGCGATAGATTCAGTTTACGGTGGGCGGTCGAGAGAAGAAAAAAGGGGATGTCGGGGGTGGGGGGGGGATGGAGACCCGTTACGGAGCAAGAGCCACCCTTAACCTGGACGTAAAAGGCACTGAGTGTAAGCACCTGGGTCAGAATGTGCCTCGGGGCCCCTGGGGGTTCCGTCGGCCCGAGGGGCCCTCTGGGCTGTGGTCCTGGGGCCCTGCTGCTTGGAGTCTGGGGTCAGCATGGCCTCGCTCGGATGACTGTCTCTAACACGTCCCTGTCCCTCGCTGCACCTTCACCCTGTTTTGTCTGTCCTCACAGTGCCCCTGGCCACTGGATTTGTTTGCTGGGGCTGCTGTGACAAAGCACCGCAGACTTGGTGTCTTAAACAGCAGAGAAGCACGCCTCCCAGGCCTGGGGGCTGGAAGCTCAAAGTCCAGGTGTCGGCGGGGCTGGTTCCTTCTGAGGCTGGTGGGGGGGGGGGGGCGGGCAGGCCTGCCCGAGGCCCCTCTCCTTGGCTTGCAGGTGGCCGTCTGCTCCCCTGTCACTTGTGCCATCGTCCCCCCCATGTGTGTCTGTGTCTGTGTCGGGTCTCCCTGTGTTACGGGTGTACCAGTCGTCAGAGACCAGGGTCCGTCCTGACGCCCTCGCTGCGCCTGGAGTGTGCCTGCGAAGGCGTGGCATCTCCCAGTGAGGTCACGTTTTCAGGTCCTGGGCGTTGGGGCTCGGCAGAGCCTGAATGTTTGTGCCCCCCCAATTCCCCCAAGTTAATATGTGAAAAAATCTAATCCCAATGTGGTGGCATTAGGAGGTGGAGCCTTTGGGAGGTCAGAGCCCTCAGGGGCCGGGTGAGTGGTCTTCTGAGAGACCCCCCCTCCCCCGTGCTCCCTGGCCCCGAGTGCAGACACAGCCAGAGGAAGGCTGTCGAATTCTCACCAGACGCCACATCTCCTAGGCTCCAGAAGTGTGAGAAATAGTCTCTGTTTTTCACCAGCCCCCAACCCAGTCCGTGGTGTCGTGTTACAGCAGCCCAGATGCACGCAGACAAGACTGAAATGCACGGGTTTTGGGGGGAGGCACCCCTGGACTCATCCCTCGCCTGACCCCCCCCCAGCATGTATGGGTGTTGATTGTCTGTCTCCCGTGAGGGGGGACAGCGGCTCCGTCGGGGCCTGGAGTGGCCGCTGAAGCCGAGCAGGCGCTCAGCAGGACAAAGGGTGCTCCGAGCTTCCTGGGGTGAGAGGGCGGCCTGCGGGAACCTTCTGGAAGTGCCGTGGGTCTCACCTGCAGCCCCGGGGGTGCCCGTGTGAGGGATGGGGTGGCACTCCGGGGGGGGGGTTCGGCCTCAGACACCTGTGCCTTGTGCTGGCGTCAGAGTGACCACGGTGACCAGCCTGGTCAGGGGACGACGGTCACTGAGCCCTCAGCGCTTTCCAGGAAACCACACGGACAGCGCAGCAGATGGGCGAGGCGACTGTGTGCAAACATGCGCTTTTTTGGATGTTCCCGTGGGGATCCAGGGGGGCTGGGATCTGTCTCTCGGAGGACATGTTTTTTGTAAGTTTGTCAGTCTCCCAAGCCAAAAGGTTGCTTTCACCTGACCTCTGGGCCACGAGGCTTCGCCTCCCTCCCCGAGCCGCCTCTGCTGCTTTTGTCCTCCTCCGACGTCCCGCCTCCAGGCCTTCGGTGAAGTGTCTGCCTGTCTTCTCGGCTCTGTTCGGTCGCTCTGTCTGCCTGGAGCAGGGCGGGGGCTCCGGGACCTCCCCACCACGGAAGCCTGCGGGAAAGGACCAGCGGCCGCGCTGAGCTTTGCCTGCGGGGATGTCGCCCTGGTACGGGCGACTGACCTTCATGGATCTTGGACTGCCTGCCAGGCTCTGTCCCAGAGGGTTTGCTGTGGGTATAACAAGTCCTTACGGTGGCCTTTGGCCATGGGTGCCGCTGTCCCGACTTCGCAGTTGAGGGTGCCCGGCTGTCTCGGAGTGTCCAGGTCTCTCTCAAGTTTGGCCCCGGAAGTGCTACATTTTGGGGAATTCTTCAGATAACAGCAGTTCACCCAAGCTAACAGAGGGTTTGGAGTCTCATCAAGGGTTTTCAAACAAAACGGTGAGGTCAGGAGTCAGCGGTGACCACACCGAAGCCCGGAGCCCTGGGCGTGAGTGGGGCGCCGGGTGTGGGTGACAGTCGCCCCGTGCGCCCCGGGCTTGCTTTTCCCGCCCCTTCACCCCAGCATGCGAGGTTCACCGCCTCCCGCGGGGCCGCTCTGACTGCCAGTTCTCACAAGCTCAGTTTGAAGTGAGGCGGTTGAGCCGTGTGCGTGCCCCACACAAATGCACGTATGTACACACAGTTGGCCCACCAGTAACGTGGCGGTTAGGGGTGCTGACCCCCCGGCACAGTCAAAAATCCACACGCAACTCCTGGCTGCCCCCAAACTTCCACAGTCGGCCTCCGTGCCTGAAGGCCCCCTGTTCGCAGACCGAGCTGCCGATGGGGAGCAGTGTTTTCTGTCTGCGGACGGGGACTCGCGGAGGCCGAGGGCTGGCTGCCAGCAGCCTCCTGATGATGAACACAAAGTGCATGTGGTACGTGTGTTGTGTTTTCTTCTTACAGCAGAGTAAGCCAGAGAGAGGAAAACGGTATTGAGAAAATCACAGGGAAGAGAAAACGTCCTTACTGTGTTGACTGAACGAAACCCACGCCCCCGTGTGAGTGGGCCCGTCAGTTCACACCCGTGTGGTTCCGGGGTTAACTTTACATGCACACACTCACGGATGTGTGTACGCGTGTATGTGCCCTGTTACGTAAAACTCATGTAACGTCGTTTTTGGGAGCAGACCCTCTTAAGGCGGGAAGCAGGGGCGTGGGGTGGCTCTGGTGAGCGGTCACTCCGGGTTTCGGAACCTCTCCTTCTCGCTGGGAGGAGAAACGGCTCTGGGTGGGGAGCGAGGGTTCTGGGTGCGGTGGTGCGGCTGCCGGTGCCTGTCGGAGCCGCACGCCCGGAGGCCCCGGTGACGCCGCCCTCCTCCAGGAAGGGACGCAGGGACACGGAGATTACTCGTCACGCACACAGCCGCACACCCGGTGCCGCTGGCCGGCCGTGCAGACGGGCTGGAGCGAGGCCAGCTTTTCCAGCTCCGTTTGGGCTGGGACCTCAGGCACT
>PVKU01007910.1:12538-66765 GCA_004027475.1 Anoura caudifer
GGGGGGGGGGGCTGGCTTTCTAAGTGCACTCGCTCGCTCTCGCTCTTCGCTCTTCGTTCCAGGTTGGAATTCGACTGGACAAGCTGTGACTGCGTCCTCAGCGGGGCGTTTACATTTAGTAACATTTAGTAACGCAAAGAAAACAAAACCCGTGCATGGAGAGCCGCTTCTCCAGATTTGTAACAAGTTGTTCCCACAGGGCGACATTTTGTTCCAGGAGAAACGAGCATGTGTGAGCGGCAGCGGCAATTTCAAGCCCAATTTGGTGTAATGGACTTGAATTTCCCTCTGGAGGGGACGAGCTGCGTCGTGGCTGTCGCGCTGCCACCTAATTCATTATGCGAGATATTTTTTCGTAGATCAACAGCGAGCTGCTTACCATAGCGAGCATTACCTTAAAGCACCAGGAAGCGAGTGGGTAACAAAGTTTCCTTCCAACAATGAGACTTAGAATGGTGCCTTCCAGATTCCAAAGGGGCACATTTATTTAAAAATAGATACAAATTATCTAATGGAACTCAGTGTTTTTCCTGGGTCAGCTATAACTATTTTAAAAATTAAAATTAAAAATGCAAATATTTTAATTATGTATTTTAAAGTATAAATATGTTAACAATAAATCTTAAGGTCTTTGGACCAAGTACTCAGTGTTTTAAAATTCTTTAAACCAAGTCCAGCTGCTGGTGTATTCTAGAGCATTCGAAGTTACTAATCTACCAAAGTAAATCCTGGGCTAGCATTTGTGAATTGCCACATATTCTTGCACACCGACTAACGTCCATGCTTTTCATTATTAACCCTGCCACTTGCTACTTCACTTTGCCAATTGCATTTCATTACCAGCTCTCCTGTTTTTAAAAATTACCCTTTTTCTTCCGATTAATTAAACATGAGTTTTTTTCACCCCTGGCTCTTTGTGGAAAATAAACAGAAACACAAAGAAAAAAACAAAAATCACGTGCAGTCGCACACCCCAGCAATCATCCATCACCAGGCACATTTCCGTGCGGAGGCCAGGTGTGTGTGACACAGATGTACATGTATACATGCCTGTCAGGCATGTGCCACGCAACAACATGTTGTAGTGGATGGTGGCCCCATGATATTATGACGGAGTTGGAAACTTCCCATCGCCCCGTGACTGCGGAGCCGTGTGGACGTCCGACAACACCCGGGACTCCCATGTTTGCGGTGAGGCTGGTGCGGACGAACCACGGCCAGCACACGCAGTTACATGTAAGGACAGCATGTTGGACACTCTGCTCCTGGTGCGTGGATTTGCTACATTTTTATGGTTATTTCCGAGTGGACTGTTCCTGCTTACGAAACAGGTGTGCCGTGAGCAGTACGCCGAGTCGCACCTGCTGGGGCCGCACACACCGGGAGCTCACCGTGGTTGCCGCGTCCCGGTTGCTGCGTTTGCTCCTGTGTGGTGTCGTGTGCTCGCAGCTCGGGAGCGACCGGCTGCCCGCAGAGCCGAGCCTGCAGCAGGCTGCCGTCCAGGTGCGCGTGAGGGCCTCCGCGGTTCGCACGGCAGCGAACCCGTGGCCGCCGCGGTTCTCAGAACGGGTCTCCGCCGTGACGCGGTACGGGCTGCGGTTGCTGTTTTTACCCTTCTGAAGTCGTCTGCTGCAAAACTGAGATTACGCCATTCATATTGTAACCTTGCTTCCCCCCCCGCGTCTTAACGTAGAGAGAGCATTCTCCCACGGTGTTAAATATTCTTTTAAATTTTGATTTTTGGTGACAAGTAGGATTCTACTATTTGAAGTTACTTATAACTTTAGAAACTCGTGCTTCCAGCTGGGCATTTGCCTTTGATTCAGCTTTTGTCTTTGTTTTTTGTTTTTTGTTTTTTTTTTGGAGGGGGCCCACAGAAATGTCATCTTTTGTCTAGTCCAACCGATTAGCCTTTGCCTTTAGTTTCTCAGGCTTCGGTAAACCCGAGGGTTTGCTGTCGGTTCCGCTCTATGGACAAGTCCCAACATGATGTCGTTGCTGCCTGCAGGGAATCGTCGTGCGGGGCAGGGACCTTTGACTTTGTTTTCTAACCTGAATGCGGTGACCCAATGGTGCCGGGCGCTGCAGCCCCGGCGGCAGCGGGCTTCGGCTCCGGCCACCTTCCTGCTGCTCCCTAGCTGCACAGACGTCGAGAAGGCGGCCAGACCGTCGAAGGTTCAGTTTCTGAATCTGTAAAATGATGCCACCGCCTCACGCGATTCAATGGGAGTTGGGCTAAGTAGAGACGTGTGTGCGTTAGAAATACACACACACACACGTATTTGTTTCGTGTGTGTGTGTGTGGGTGCGTGAAGCACATGGCCTGAGAACAGGTTCTGCGGTGTGTCATGGAACCCGTGGTAGCTGGTCATTCCCGCCTGTCGGCCTTTCGCGTCTGTGTTTGAAGGTCCGTGTTAAGGAGCCCCCTTTCAGACACAGAGAAGCGGACGCCTGCTCCGTTCATCGCGGGTGGTGCAGTGCTACTTTGAGGAGGAAGTGGGGGTGAGGGAGAAGATGTTGGCTACACCCCCCCCCTGCAGTCAAACCCCCCTGAGGACTGGACGTCCACCGGGACCCTGGGTCTGCATTCCTTGCATTCCATGTCCCTCCTCCCTGCCTCTGCCAGAAGCTGCGGGCAGCTTCCGCGTCCGGGGGAATCTTCTGGCCGGGGCTTCTCACTGCGGTGGGCTTCTCACTGCCTCCTGGTTTTTACTCTGTGCTCTTTCTAGATGTTTCTGGGTCGCCCCCCCTTTCTCGGAGGGGGCCATGGTGCTGGAAGGTGCCTTCTGGTGTAACTTCCTTGGCACCCAGCTCCTTCACCTGCAGAAAGCTGTCTTCAGTGTGGAGGGAAGAGGGAGTCCGGGGGTCGGGCCGGGGTGGCGTGGGGGGGTTTGTTGTTCAGTCTGCTCTCCGTGTTTGCTGTGGTGGCCAGCTCCTTCTCACGCTCCACATTTTGCCGTCCTTGGGGGCCGTGATTATCTTTATTCGTTAGCTGGCTCTTGGCTGGAAGTCCTGTGATGTCCAGTGTGACCCGAGATCCCTTTCGGTTCCAGGGTTGGGTTGAGGGTTTGGTCTTGGGCTCTTGTTGGCCGAATTTCTGTGTTTCCCGTTCTCGAAGTCCCCAAACCGACTTCATTCCTGTCCCTTTTCAGCTACGCTGGGCTGCCCGGTGTCCTGGGATGTGAGAATAGACTATCGATTGTTTCCTGTAGCCTGCAGGCAGGGATTCTTCCTGAATTAGAGCTCATTTTGGTGTTTAAAGTATTAACGTCGAATTTCGAAGATGGCACGTCTGATCCCTTTGCTGTGGAAGTGAAGGTGACCCAAGGCTGAGGCCAGGGGAGCGGGGAGAGAAAGCTCAGGACCCCCCCTCTTAGCGCACCCTGTTCCGCCCGGAAGACTCTCCCCCTTCCCCTCACACCCTTTTTAAACACTCATTTCTTACCCTATAGCCCTTTGCTACGTGGGCTGGAGGGCGGAACTTCCCCGGTGTTCCAGTTCAGAGAGGAAGAGCACCGCCTTCACGTGGCCGTGGGAAACGGTCCGTGTTTCTTCTCTCAGACATTTATTGATGTCTTCCTGATGCGGAGCTGCTGGCAGGGGCGTTTGCACAAATTAGCACGAGGTGCCTGGGTAGGCAGACGGGCGGGGGAAAAGGTATCCCCTCTGGAGAGACCACATGGTACAGGGTGTCCACGGCTCCCTGGGGCACCGGAGGGCCGGTTGCCTTTGTTTCGGGGCATGCAGGCTGGCAGGCCAAGGGGGGCCTAAGTTTCTGTCCCAAATGCCCCCCACCTCCGTGGGAGTTTTTGTGTAAGGCACCAAGCACACTTCGAACAGGGACAAGAATCAGATCTGCCCCCAGCTGGGAACCCCGCACGTTTCCTGGAAGTGCGACTCCTGAGGGGACCTCGGGGAGACCTCGGCCACCCCGCCTGCCCCGGTTGCCCTGTGGAGGGGTCCGCATCTTGGCTTTGCTCTGTGGGAGAGACAAGGAGGTGAAGGATGTGGGAGGGGAAGGAGCTCGGCTGGGTTCCTGGCCGCCACCGCCCTGGAGACACAGAAGGGGGATCCGGGAACGCGCCCTGCCCTGGAGCCTCGAGACCTGTGACCCTTCTGTGTCCTGAGTCACCACTGGAACTGACAGCCGCCCTGGGCTAGGGCTCGGGCTTCCTGTGTGTGAAGGGTTGAAGTGACCGCCAGCTGCCCCCCCCACCCCCCCACGCGTTGGAAGAGAAAATCCCCCAAGTGCGGATTGCTCCCCACCCAGTTTTCCCTCGTCTGGGTGAATAGCGTGACAGTTTAATTAGGGGCCGGGGACAGTCACGTGCACGTGGAGACGATGAAAAGCAAGAGCCTTGGAACAGAGTTTTCCTTTTTTCTTTGTTCTTTTCTTCCTGGGAAAGGGGAGGGATGGTTTTGGGTTTCTCCGTGTGTAACCGGAGTGCTCGCGTGTCTCTGGGTGACAGGGGAGGATTTCAGATCGGGGTGGTGACTTGTGTCCCCACACCAGCAGCGGGCCGGGCCGGGCCACCCTGGTGTCGCTCGGGGTGGTTTCTGCCCCTGAGGGGCGCGTGCGCTGGTGCTCGCTCGGTGCTCGCTGGGTGACAGCCGCCTGGGCACCAGCGCCTTCGGAGTCTGCTCCTTGGGCGGCTGGGCATCCGGACAGCCAGGGCCACCCAGGGGTCACGCCGGGCAGGGGCAGCGGGGCCCGGAGACCGCTCTCTGGTGGAATCCGCTCACCTCTTCCACCACTTTTTCCTCTGGGGGTTCTTTCCCTTCAGGGTTTTCTGCCCCACACCCCTCGCCCGCCGACTGCCGCTCCGTGGAGAGTTGCCTTCGGGCAGATGGACACCCGAGTCCCTGGGAACCGCCTCTGGCTCCGAGAGGAAACTCCCATCGCCCGTGGGACTCCTGACTTGCCCTCCTGCGGTGCTGGCCCGTGTGCGGGCGGCTGAGCCAGCGGCGAAGTGAGCCAGGCTTGGAACTCCCCGCAGCGGCTTCTGTCCCCACCCGGTGCCTCCGTTTCCGCGGCCTGGAAGAGAATCAGGCGTCTTAAGTTTCCACTGGACAGGGACCGTCCACAGAGGGACTTACATCTTGCCTGTTTCTAGGATATCAATGCGTGGTTTATGAATAACTCGCATAGGGTTTGTGTGAACCCAGGTGGGAACCTGCTGGGAGCCAGGCCCAGAAGCTGCGGAGCTGTGGGTTCGAGTCAGGTCCAGGCCGCGCACGTGCCGGCTGGGCGGCCGGAGGGCGTATTTCTCTGAGCTGAGGGCCCTCTTTTCAAGGGGGCTGTGGCAGGGTCTCCTTCCAACGCACCTGCCGCGTCTCACTCGTCCAGCGGTCAGCGGTGGGACCAGTTGTGAGATGCGTGTGGCTTGGTGGCTGTGGGCCTTTTTACCGGTTTTCACACCGTGTAGCCGCCAAAGGAATGGCGGTTGCCCAACGTAGCTCATTTTCGTTGTGTTTGTGGACAGCTGAACTAGGTCATTCAGGTCCCTAAATGGTTCCCCAGCCAGCTTGAATATTTACGTGGCTTAAGTGGCTGGATGGATGGGCGGCCTGACTGGTCTGGGTCTCGGAGACCGGGCCTCATCACTAATTGCGCCGTGAACCCTGTTCATGCTGTCGGTCTTTTCTCTGCGTCGTGATAAAAACGCGTCCAGCACAGCGAGGGCGTCACCACCAATCCACCTAACAAACTACGGTAACAGTCAGAGGATCCCTTTTTTCTTGGCGGAGGGCTGGTGGGGTCAGCAGGTCTTGCGTCCCGGGAAGGACGGGATTGACATCTTTCCTGCCTCGTTCCGACCTGACGAAGTGCCACTGATCTCCACGGAGGATGGAGTAACGAGTGGGTAACTCACTCGCAGGACAGGGATCATGAAGGGGTGCAGCGCCTCCGATCACGGGGCCCCTCCGCCAGAAATAAAGAGATCTCAGAATTTAAAACGTATTCTCACAGTGAGTGACCTGGTTCCCTCCTGTGGGAAACAGAATTCCTTTTTTCTAAAAAAAAAGGGGGGGGCAGTTTGAGGGAGCTGTGGGGGCTGAGGCCACGAGGGGTTTTTAATTTCTCGTCAAGGGACTGAGTTTCTTCCTGAGGCGTCTGGGCTCAGGCGGCAGCCCCCACCGGCCTTAGAGGGAAGCTGGGGGCCTCGGGGTGGGGAGGGGGCCCAGGGAGCTGGCGGGCAGCAGGGGTGGTGGTGGGGGGGCTCCCGACTGTGCTGGGTGGGGAGGGGTCAGCAGGTGGGGGTGAAGTGGCCTCAGGGACGGGACAGGCGCACAGGGAGACTTTCTCAGCGGAGAGGGACGGGGCGAGCTGTCCCGACCGAGGTCTTCCCAGCAGCGGCAGCCACAGCCGTCTTGGATTCTCTGGGTCCGTTCATGTTCCGGTGATGTATTGACCCCCGTTATGATTCTCGTTTATTGCCAGTGGGCCGTGGAGGAAGAAGCTGGAGCGGGAGGGGCTCCTGTGGGGTCGGGGTTGAAGGGTATTCGGGAAAATTGGGTGCTTGGTTTTATTTATTTTCAGACCGAGGAGAAGGGAGGGAGAATGAGAAGGAGAGAAACATCAAAATGTGGTTGCCTCTCATGCGCCCCCTACTGGGGACCTGGCCTGCAACCCAGGCTTGTGCCCTGACTGGGCATCGAACCGGCGACCCCTTGGTTTGCAAGCTGGCACTCAATCCACTGAGCCACACCAGCCAGAGCTGGATGCTCGGTTCTTTAACCAGTGCATTTATTGACTCACCGTGTTTGGTGCTTCAGGAGCCAGCCGTGGTGGGGGATACCAAGAGGGGTTACCTGTGGGCCTTGTTGACTTTCCGAAGCCGATTTGAGCATTGCCTGTTTTAAATCATCCCTCCTCTCCTCCTTGGGTTCCTGAGTTGTGGCCACTTCCTGCTGAGCGGGGACCTGGGGTTACTTTTCCTGGTGGGTAACAGGGGCACTCTGAAGCACGCACGAGGCTCCGCGGAGGGGAGTCCCAGCGGCCGCACGGGGCTGGCGCTTCTGTCCTCGCCTTCCCTCTTCCCTTGCAAGGACCGGCTTCTGGGTTCCCACCAGCAGGGTGTCCCAGGGTGTCCGGACACGATTGGCTTTGGGGACCTGAGCTGGAGTCAGGGCGCAGCGGGTCCCAGTGACAGTGGCCTGGAGCCCCTGGGGGGGCGGGGCGTGGAGCATGGAGGGTCCAGCCCTGCCTGCTGCCCTGCAGGGGTCGCCACCAGGGTGGCTGTGAATGCAGCCCAGCACCAAATCTTAAATGCACTTAAAACCTTTTTTTTCCTCCTCAGTTTTCCTTAGTGTTGGTGCGTTTAACGAGTGGCCCAACATGACTCCTCTTCTTCTCGTGTGGCCCGGAGACGCCCCCAGGCCGGACGCCCCTCTTTATTTGTTCCTTTGACCAGGGTCGAGCCTTTGCCTTTCCTCAGCGCTCGGTCCCGTTACGGCCGCCGAGACCAGCCCGCCCGAGCTGCGTGCGTTGTCCGGACTGGGGAAGGAAGGCTTCCTGCCGTTCGCAAGGAGGCGGGTTGTCGCCGGCAGCAGCGGAGGGTGGCCTGCTGGGAGCTGGGGTCAGCGCTGCCTCCCTGCGCCACGCAGGCAGCGGCATTAACGGGCCCCGTGCGAGACGGCCGCCGCGCGCTCGTGGTCTGGCAGCCTCTCCCCGGGAGACGGCGCCGCCTGCTTAGTTATAAAGCCGGCGAAGGGCTTTTTCTGCTCTCTGTTGAATAAGCTTCTTCCGGCACAGAAGCACGTTCCATCCCGACGCTTTGGCGGATCATTTCTGGGAAGAAGGCGTGAAACCAGTTGACTGTCACACCTTCCCACTGGGTCACGCCGGTCGCCGCGGTTTTCACCCCGGATTCCGGCGCAGGCGCGGGTTTACCCCCCGGAGCCTCGGAGCCCTGGGCCCCTTGTCACGGTGCTCGTGGGTTTTGGGGCGTCCGGTCCAGCCCACCCTGCCCAGCCCATGTCGCCCAGACTCTGGTGCTGCGACGGGATGTACAGAGGGCACCGTCTGTCACCGCTGGCGACTTGCAGGGAGGCCGGAGCCGTTGGCCAGGGCTGCCCGGACGGCGCTCCGCAGGCTGGGCGTTCTGACCTGAGCGTGTTTTCTCCCGGTCGTGGAGGCAGGATGTCCGAGATCGGAGCGTCGGCAGGGCCGGTCTGTCCTGAGGCCTCGCTGCTGGGCTAGCAGACGCCCCTTCTCCCTGGGTGCTCCTCACGGGGCCTCTCCTCGGGGTGGACAAGTCCTGTCCGATCGGGCCGTCCCTTATGGCCTCGATCATCCGTCGTGTAACCTACCGAGGCCCGGTCTCCAAACATGGTGACCTGGGGGGTTCGGGCTTCACCGTGTGAATTTGGGGGGCAGTGCCGTTCAGCCTGTGGCAGGTGGTGACGGTGAAGGAGTCTGCGTTCCCCTCACACGTGGGCCCCAACGCCCGCCTCGCCGTGCACACTTGGCGTGGGGAACAGTGTGACTGAGGATGTTGTAGGCGCGTTGTCGGCGGTGTCGGCTGATGGAGGAAAGGTTTGCAAGAGCTCGCTGTCCAGTCCTCGTTAAGAAACCTGAGTGCTCGGGAAGGAGCTCTTTAAGCTCAGTTCCAGCTTCTTTTCTTTAAGAAGAAATTCCAGGTGATCAGGCCCCCGGTTCCCCGGACACCCTGATTCTCTGAGACGTTGCCGTGCGAGGTGAGTGACGTCGCGTCGATGAAGGGAGATGGGGACTTTGGAAGGCAGCTCGCGCTGCATCGTGGGTGAAGAGCCCACGAGTGTTTCGTGACAGGAAAGAGGCGTCTCTTTGATCGGCGGTTTCTTCTCCTTCTGTGGTGGAGGGATCCCAATCCATCTGCCGTCCCGCTGTGGGGGCGGGACACACGGACAGTGTGTCTGCCACTCTGGGGTGCCGAGTGATGGATGTTGCGGGCAGTGCAGGGCGACTGGGATGGAGGGATGGACTTGGAATCCCGTTAGCGCTGCTCCTACGTGGACAGTCTCAGCTGAGTCGCCGTTGGAGGAGGGTGGGGGACCAGACTGGTGCTAAGCCGCTGCCTTGGGGCGTACAAGCAACTCCGTCCCAGGGTTCGAAACACCGCAGTGTGGCCCGGCCTTTTTTTTTAAATACACTAAAACTGCAGGTCAAGGAAATGTGTATTTTTTCTTGGAGGAACTAAGCGTAAATGCTTTCCACCCTCTTCACAGGTCGGCTCCGTAGCCAAAGTAAACCAGCACCAAGGGCATGGCCTGGTCGCCTCAGGCACCCACGGGTGTGTGGGGTGTGTGCCAAGGCTGGGCCAGATGCTTGGTGCACCCTCATCCCGTACAGTTTTACGGGGTGATTTTTCTCCTGATGCGAAATGGGGGCCGTTAGGTGTGGATTCCTTCCCTCCAGGCCGCCTGGATGACTGGGATGCACGGCCAGCTGGGGTCCTGCATCCCTGTCCCTGGGATGGAAGGGGGGGCCCCTCCAGCTCACCTTTCACCTCTAGTCTCCTCCCCTCCCCCCTCCCCCCGCAGCTGCCGTTGCTGCTCCTTAGAGCTGCTTCTTTTGTTTTCGTCCTTTTCTGTCCTACCAGCTTAGCTGTTTAAAAGTTAGTTTGCCGATGTCGTGGATAAGCATTGTTTTGGCGGGAGTGGGGGTGGGGGCGGAGAGGAGGGTGGGGCTGCGGTATTGTCTGAAGTGCAGTTCCTTCGTTAGGAGAGAAGTGGGTGAGCCACGGGTGCGCTGTGTGCCTTCGCCGTGTGCCTTCGCCGCGTGCCCGCTGCGCAGGGAGGCCAGCGGGCAGCCTGTGGGAAATTCCGGGGTCGGCAGCCGGTCGGGCCTGTGGAGGAGGAGGCCGGAGTCTTCGTTCCACGGGCCTTTTACACCGTCATCCTTTTCCTGGGTTGCTGAGGGCGACTCGCAGGCTGCCAGCCCCCTGGCACCCCCACTGTTCAGCCCACTCGGGACAGCTGGGGGGTCCGGTCTGGTCCTCGCCCTCGGTCCTGGGTGAGGACGTGCGGTCTGATTGTCCTCCTGAAGACCCCGACTGAGGCAGCTTGTCTTCTCCGTGGGAGGACCCCCTCTCCCAGAGTCAGGCGGGCAGGTCTCTGATTGCTGTGGGGTTGGCGGGGGCGGGGACGCACGCACCTGCTGCGTCAGCACCCTGTGGCAAGGTAGCACCTCACGCAAAGGGCCTGGCTCCGAACAACGGGACTCCCTCTCTCGTGGCTCTGGCGGCCAGAGCCCGAAGTGCACCTCGCTGGACCGAACTTCAGGTGACAGCAGGCCTGTGCTCCCTCCGAGGCTCTCGGGGACCTCGGCCCTTGGCCTCTTCTGGCTTCTGGTAGCCGTGACGTTCCTTGGCTAAGGGCCCCTCACCACCACCTTTGTCCGCTTCCTGTCCCTTTCCTCCCCCTCTGCCTGTGTGTGCGAAACGTGTCACACCTCTGTTCAGCAAGGACGCTGGTGAGGACATTGGAGGTCCACCTGGCCAGCGCCGGCCACCCTCTCCTCTCAGGTCCCTTCCCTCTTTCCAAAGAAGGTCCCATCCACGCGCCCCAGGGACGGGGACTTCGTGTCTTTGGGTGGCCGTAGCATAACCTGCTACAGGCGATTCAGAGCTGAACGCGTGACCCTTGGCACAACTGTGCGCCCTGTTTCGAAGGGTGGATCCCGTCGCTGCCGGGCTTCAGACTCCTGTTCGGTCTTTCGTTGCCAGAGGGTGTGATTTTTAAAGCTGCAGCACAGACGAAAGCCAAGGCAGACTCTGATCCTGCTGTTTAACCCTCTCTGTCCCCGTGCAAGACTGTGGGTGTGTGAGCGTGTGCGTGTGAGTGTGTGCATGGTCGCAAACAAGCACAGTTTTTACGACTGTTGGTCTAGCGTCTGTTGAACCAGCTGGGGCCAAACTGCAGCCAGCGCGTCCCTCCCTCCTGCGGGTGGACGGCGGCAGCGTCTGGCTGACCGGGGACAGTGCGGCCCCCAGCTTGTCCGGTCCCACGGGCCGGTTGTCCCCTCTGTGTCCTGTCTTTGGGCTGAGGGCCTGAGAATCCCCAGGAAAGAGAGTGAAGGTGTCCCAGGCGCCCCCAGTCGGAAGGGAAGCGCGTCCCGGGATGTGGCGTGCGGCGTGGTGGGTGCGGCTGACGGTGCTGCGGGGGTCGTGGGAGCGTTGCCGAGGCGGGAGGTCTTGCAGGTTCTTGTCGCACACACGCACACCTGCACCTGGGTGTGGCCAGGGCTGTTGGCTGCACGTGCCGTGATCACCCTGCACCTGGGTGTGTGAACGTGTCACATGGTCAGGCCGTGGGACAGAATCCGGTGCATGTTTCATGTCACATGTGTCTCAGTGGAAAAGAGACTATTTTCCCGAGGAGACAGTGGATTCCGTGTTTGTAGCCATTTTTGCTTCCGTGGTAAAAAACACGGTTCAGTGGCTGCTCCATCGGTCGTCTGTCGGTCACTCACTGCCCACAAAGGCCCGTGCGTGGCGAAGGGGGGCTGGCCCTCGTGTTAAGGGGGCCACTGCTTCAAACGGTGCCACAGATGGCGTGTGAGGCGGGGACGTAAGGAAGGACAGTTAAGGGGACCCTCTCTAGTGGGGAGGTAGGACTTGAGTTAGCGTCGGAAGGACTGGGGGCCTTTGAGTGGGGGTGGGGTGCAGGTGGGGAGAGACAGTGATGTGTCCTGGGGGCATGAGAGCCGGGGGCGGGGCCGACCGTCCCAGGGCTGCTGGGGGAGCCCGGCGAGAGCCTGGCCGAGCAGTGGGGACCCGGGCGGGGAGCTGGGAGCACGAAGTCCGAGTTGCAGACCCGGGGTCCCGAGGGTGAGCGTAGAGAGACTGTGAGGGGTCCGGGTGAGTGTCAGGGATGGACACACACCCCTGACATCACAGTCCCAGCTGGTGGGGGCTGGACTTTCATTTTTCTGCCACAAACCTGAGTCAGGAAAATGGCATTTGAGTGTCTTTCTGCAGACAAGTCTGAGTGTCGGTATCAACCATTTATGGATCACTTATCACCGACCTGTGTCAACCTCTGTGTTAACACGCTGAGAGCATCATGGAACAGTCGCAAGTGGACTTACTCAGGAAGGATGTCAATAGGGTGGGGAGGCCGCTGTTTTAACCTGCGACCCAGGTGGCTCGGCAGCTGGTGAACGCTCACCCTGTGGGCTGCTGGGTCTCAGGGAGAGGCGTTGGGGGGGCCGGGCCCCAGGTGAGCCAGACCGGAGGCGTCTGGAACAGAGAGGAGGACCGGTGAGGGAGGCCGTTAGCAGACGGGGTCCCCAGGGTGTCAGGGGCTGGTAAAGGCCAGAGGGCCCATGCGTGCGACACGTCGACTCTGTGGACGTGACCCAGGAGGAGTGTCCTGTGCATCATGGAGATGAGGCTTGGGCGCAGCTGCAGGTTGGGGCCTGACGTGGGGCCAAGAGTCACCCTTCACTGTCATCTCCTGGGGGGACACCTGAGAACCGGAGGCCGGGCAGCCTGGTCCGGGGGCTGGTGCCAGGGGTAAGGGCTGCACGTCACCTCCTTGCTGAGCCCCGCATCCCACGGCGCCCCACCCATGGCCTCGCATGGCAGGTGGGGCAGCGTTGGCTGGTGCAGAAGTGGCGGCCGGGGGGACCCACGTGGAGGGGGGACAGGAGGCCTGAGGGGAGGGGAGAGGCCCTTGGCTGGGGACGTCTTGGTGTTTCACCCCTGGACACCCCAGCTGGACGCCGCCCGTCCGCGGAGCCCCGCAGACCACCGCCCACGTCGCTTCAGTAAATTTCCCTCCCTCCCTCAATTACTGTGCCTTTGGTCCTTGCTGAGGTTACACTTCGCCTTTGTTCCCTGGAGTCTGTCTGGATTGTGCTTCTCTCCCTGCCGCAGAGAGCAGCTGTGTGTTCTCCTCGGTTCCTGCGCAGAGCCGGGGAACGACCTTGGCCCGCGGGGGCTGACCACAGCCGTGTTCTTACTGTCTCCTTAGGTGGCCATAAAAGTCATCGACAAGAAGCGGGCCAAGAAGGATACGTACGTCACCAAAAACCTCCGGCGAGAGGGGCAGATCCAGCAGATGATCCGCCACCCCAACATCACCCAGCTGCTCGACATCCTGGAGACAGAGAACAGCTACTACCTGGTCATGGAGCTGTGTCCCGGGGGCAACCTGATGCACAAGATCTACGAGAAGAAGCGGCTGGAGGAGTCCGAGGCCCGCAGATACATCCGGCAGCTCGTCTCCGCGGTGGAGCACCTGCACCGGGCCGGGGTGGTCCACCGGTGAGCGCTGTGCTTCGGCTGGGGCGGAGCCGCCGCGGCACGTTTTGTGACTTGTCCGCGTGTGTGTCCGGGGAGTTGTTCTGTGAGGCCAGTCGATGCCGGGCTGGGGTTCGAGCCGGGGCGTCTGCAGGCAGAGGGCCTGGGTTTGCATCCCGGCTCTGCCCTGGACCCGCCGTGTAACCCTGCGTTAAGTGTAGCCACTCGGGGCCTCGGTCTCTTCTTCTGTAAAGTGGGACTGATGTGATGCTGGCCTCGTGTTGGTCGGTGTGGGGAATGTGCCGAGGACATGCGAGAATGTGACGAGTTAGTCTGTGGAAAAAGCTCGGACCGGTGTTCGGTCCAGAGGAAGGGCCAGGGAGGTGTCCGGTGTCCGGTGCTGTTCTCATGACGTGCAGAGGACGGGGACCAGCAGCACCGGGGCCTGAGGCGGCGGCAGCGTGGGGCGGTGGCAGCAGGCTGCCTGCAGCCGGCGCTGCCCTCACCTCTGCCGTCTCCGTGGCGGTCGCTCCACGGCTGTTCTTTCAGTTAAACTGAGTCACCACTGGGACTGTGGACTGGCCCCTACAAGTGACAGGTGTCCCCCAGAAGCCAAACCAACCTCGCAAATAATTGTGAAAATCAAACATTTTTAAAGCAGCGGCCGGCTGCCCCCTGCGCGGAGCCCCACGAGGAAAGCGGGTGGAAGCCACATTGTCGGATACAAGGGTGGCCGGTGCCCGCTCTCAGCGCCGCGCCGCCATTCGGTGAGAAATGAAAGCGCCCCCTTTTCCTCCCCAGGAGGTGCTCACCTCTCCAATGCGGCAGAGTCCTGCCTCCGCGGAAACTCTGGGTTGTGGAGGGAGCGTAGGGAGTGTTCATGTTCGGTGGGTCCTCGTTCCCTGCCTCCCTCCCTCCCTCCCGTCTCCTTACCCAAGGACGTACTTAGAGGGGAAGGGAGGGAGAGGGGAGGGAGAGAAACATCAATGTGAGAGGGAAAGGTTGGTCGGTTGGCTCTTGCGCTGTGTCCCAGCTGAGGGCTGAACCTGCATGTGCCCTGACCGGGAACTGAACCCACGACCTTTCGGTTACAGGATGACGTTTCAACCAGCTGGGCTGCACCAGCCAGAGCTAGCGGATTCTCATGTTAAAAAGCAAGATCGCAGCATCAGGCAGGTTGGGTGTGTATCTGCACACACGTGTAGCATTTTTTTATGGAGAGACAACTCACGTACCATAAAACTCAGCATTTTAAAGCGCGCAGCGGGGTGGATTTTCAGTGTGTTCGCAGAGTTGGGTAACCCTCACCGCTAACCTAATTTTAGAGAATTTTCACCGCCCTAAGAAGCAGCCCATTCACCCCGCAGTCCCGACTCCTACACGTCCAGGCAGCCATGCCTCTCCCGTCTATTGCTATGGATTGGCGTGTTTAGGATGTGTTCTTTGCGTGGGAAGAAACAGCCTGTGGCCTCTTGTGACCAACCGGCTGCCTTCCCCGAGGGCCGTGCCTTCCGGATCCAGCTGCGGCGGGGCAGGTGTCCACGCGTCCCCCCTCTTTACGGCCGAGGGACCTCGCGCGCTGCAGCCGGTCTGCTCACCCCCAGCGGCGGCTGTCTTCGCCCTCCGGCTGTCGGGAGTCAGCTGCTGCCACACTCGCGTGCGAGTTGCGCTGTGAACGTGTGTTCGCCCTGCTGTAGGGAATCGCAGGGTCATCTGGCAACCCTGCGTTTGACCTTTCGCAGAAACATACGGTTTTAAACAATGCAGCTTCTAAGGGTGCTTCTGTCACTTGGAAGCCGTTCACGCGCAGTCTGCTCGGTGGGGACAGTGGTGCAGGTCTTTCAGTCACCGCGCCGGCCGGCTCTCCAGGTGGAGACAGACATTCCCTCCTGGGGGGGCAGCGCCCCCCCCACACACCCGGAGCCAGCCTGGGCCTGGAGGTGCCCTTCAGGCGGGCCATTGCCTCCCGGAGTGAGAGAACCTCTCCGAGTCCCTATTTTTAGTCCCTCGCGTTGTCACGAAATCACACATCGTTAGGACTCTTTGAGTTTAGATCAGCGGGGAAGGGAACATTTAGAAATTTTGAGTGAATAATGCTATTTTTGGCTCTTTCTGACAATTCCCCGCATCGCCCGTCATGTCCTAGCTCTGCGGCTGTTAGGGAAGGGATCGTCGCCAGTGTGCCGGGTGCTGGCGTGGGTGAATCGGCATGGGTCACCGGCTCCCCTGGCCACCGCAGAGGGCGGGGCCGCGGCGCGCTCCGTGGGCCCCGGGGCGTCAGGACAGCAGTCCCTGCGCCCAGCTTCGGGGATTTTGAGGACCATAAAGGAGAAGCCGGTGACATCCGTGCCGTGGTCTCTGGGGAAGGAAATTCTCCACAGCCCTTTGGAGGAATCTTCGCGAAATCCGGCCCCTCTCCCTGCCGTCACTGTGTGAGTGGGAGGGGAAGGCGATGAGTAATGTTTTGACAGCGAAGACGGGGCGCTTTTTCCTGCTGTGATCTCCTGCATGCGGCTGCTCCCCTCCCTTTGGAAATGCACCCGTGAGCCAGTCGCGGCCAAGGCGCCGAGGTTCCAAAGTCGGGGAAGGTGGGAAGTACAGGGCTCGTGGGAGAGGGCGCCGCGCCGTCTCTGCCCACAGAAATCATCTCCGCTGGCATCAGCGCACTCGGGGGCAGGCGGCCCATCGCGTGGCCGAGACAGCGCGTGAAGGCGTTCGTTTGCAGTCCACGCGGGCGGCCTTAGCTGAAGCCTGGGCTTTCCGGCTCGACCCCGCTCCTGTTGGGCCCCCCGTAGCCTGGCTCGTCCCCGGCGCGCGCTTTTCCACGGCGCGGAACCCCCACCTCCGTGCCGCACCGACGGAATGCGTTTCACAAATTATTCTGAGGCTGAGGCTTTTCGGAGGAGGCAGAGATGCCCTGGGGGCCGGCCCTCCTGGGAAGAGCCCCAGGCGCACAGACTGGACGGCACGGGGTGTGGGCGGAGTCCCCTGGTGGGAAGGGCTCTGGACCCAAGGGCTGCAGGCTGCTGCCCCACTGGCGGGTCGTCACCAACACACCCGGGGAGCCGCCTTTCCTGGGATGTTAAGTCTCCGTACCCGATTACCCACCCGGAACTATCTCAGTGCTATTTGAAGGTCCGTCTTCAACAATCCTGCAAACATCACATTGAAAGGAACGGAAACCAAGCTGGCGTAGAGCAGGTCTCCTTAGCTGGCAGGGAGAACTGCCTCTCGCACCGGACCGGCCAAAGGTTTGTGTCTTTTGCACACCAGGCTGTTGGTGACTCTGGCAGCGGCACCGCCTGGTCTTCGCTCAGCCAGCAGGACGCCGGCCTCTGATGATTTTTTCGCGTGTTGCGCGCCATGCTCGAGTCCTGCGGCCGCGACCCCCGACGGTGCCGCTTCTGCTCACACGGCGGATCCGAGGGTCACGTGAGCCTTCAAGTTGACAAAGTCCAATGGTACCGTGTGGGCCGACCTCACAGGGCAGCACAGTGCTGCCCCCACCTGAGTGGGAAGAGATCAGCCAGCCGCCGGGCAGAGGCGCCTGCCCCAGGCGTGACCTTGTTCGTCCACCAACACGGGCACAGGGCCTGCGAGCACTGGGGAGGAATGCCGGGAAGAGGGGGGTCCCGCTTTGCTCTGTGGGCCTGGCGAGAAGCAGGCGCAACCTGGACCCATCCGGAATGAAGCAGTTCTTTCAGCTTCACAGTGTTCTTGGGGGGGGGGGCAGGCAGGCAGGTAGGAGGGGAGTTTGGGGACAGGGCCTTCCGCCGGGAGCGCACACCTCTCTGCAGACGCTGGTTCTGGGGACCGAGGGTTCTGTGTTCGGCTGGGTTTGTGGAAAGGGAGGGAGGACGTGAAGCTTTCCCACGCTCTGGCTCGCAGCCTGGCCAGTGGGGGGGCGGTGCCACGGCCGACGGTGTTGATTCCGAAGCCAGACGGCACCCCTCAGGCCGCACGTTGCTCCCAAGCGCGCGGTAGAAAGAAGGGGTGGGCCGCTTCGCGGGCCGTCGGGAGGGTCGAAGAGGCCCGCACTTGGGGTACAGCCAGGCCTCGCGTAACACGGTCGGTCGGTTCTGCGACTTCAAGCGCAACGATGTCGAACCAAACCCGCCTGGCCACGGGCTGACTGATACAGACAAGAGTAGGGTCCCAGGGCAGTTCGTCGACGTGGCGCTGAAACCGGGTTGCGCCTGAGGATGTTATTTGAGGGCCTACTGTGCGGAGGGCGTGTTCGCTGTAACGGTCACACGTCTGCGTCATTCACATTACTCTCGGGGAGCAGAGTTCTGTGGGCCCCAGGCCCCGCCGCTCGCTGGTCTCCACCTCTGTGGCTCTGGCCATCTTCGGCCGAATCCTGCTCATCCTTCAGCTCCCAGCTCCAAGCTCACCTCCTCCAGGAGGCCCTCTAGGCTAGGCGCCCTGGTGCTAAACTTCCACAGCACCTTCTGCTTTGCTTTCCAAACACTTTTCCTGGGACAGCTTCCTTGTCTGCTGTCCGTCTTCTGCACAGGCCCCTTCCTGGCTCAGCGCCAGCCCAGGGGGCACACAGTGGGACGTGTTACATGAAGGAGGGAAATTGTTCGAATGCAGCCACTGTCCGAGCCAGCGTGAGGGTGGCAGCTTTCTGGTGGCCGGTCTCACGTACTTTCTGGAACGTTCCGTATGCTCCCTGGAATTTCGAGGGAGGTTCTTCTTTGACTTGGTACCGATTTGTTTATTTTTCAGGTCGCAGGGTGGAGAGCGGCCTCTTTTCAGTCATGAATAGCTGTTCCATTTTGTACACATTGTAGGAACCCTGTTAGGCTTTTACTTTGAATGCATAAAATTGGTACACGCTTAACATTTTTTTTGTGTGCTTTACCAAGTTGCCCATATTGTGAATAAATGGAGGACTAAAAAAATCATTTGGTTTCAATACAGAGCTTTTGACGATAAAGCCTCTAACCCCCCAAACCCTTGTTCGGGGGGGGAAATGCTCGCTGCCGGGGGAGTCGGGTGCTCACCGTGGGCGCTTCATTCTCGGTTTATCGCTGAAATCTGTCCTGCGGCCACGTCCGTGGGTGCAACGTCCTGCAGGCCGCAGCCCGTGCGAGTCCGGTCCAGCCCCCCTTCCCTCGGACCCCTCGCTGGAGGGCTGATGCCCCCAGTTCTATGTGCTTATCGCCAGGTTTGTCCCCCTGTTAAGTCTTTCTGGAACCTCCCGCAGGACCTGGGCGAGAACCTGTCACCCGATCGTCCTCACCTCTTACCTGCCGGTGGCCGTTCAGCCCGGAGTGGCCCCCAACACGGGGCACATGCGTTCTCATCTCCTGCGGCGAGCTGCCCTGCCGGGCAGACCCTCTTTTGAGGGCCTCTGTTAAGGAAAAGACCGAAGCTCGGAGCCTTGTGTGTCTGGGGCAGGGCGGTCAGCAGCCGGTCGGTGGAAGAAAACCCGCTGCAGAGCTGCAGAGCTGCCGTCCGTCCGTCTGCCCCCGGGCGGTGTGGGTCTCCACTGGCTTTCCCCCCCAGGCTCCCTCTGGCCTTCTGGCCCCTCAGAACCCCGTGGCCCCTGCTGTTCTGTGTCGGGTCACTCAGTTCCCCCTTGCATGTCCGAGAGGCCCTGAGGGGCTCCCCAGGCTCCCTCTTGAGGTTCTGCCCCTCAGCCGGGGCCTCAGGTGTGTTAGAGCCTGACCTTCCACCTCTGCTGGTCTTGGCTGGGCCTGCAAGAAACCCCTTCATCCCCTCCCAGTGCTCAGGATGGGTGCAGGCACCCGCACATCCATGTGTGTGTGCCCGCCACACACATGTGCTCACGGAGCTGTACTCACACCTGTGCACATGCACACCCATGCCTTCCCCAGATGGATGCACGCCCCAGACACGCACACATGAACATGTTCACACATACACAAGTGCACGCACAGGCCCACGTGTGCTCACACTTGTTGCACCCATGCACAAGCACACACCTGCACACACACACCCATGCCTTTCCCGGATGCATGCACGCCCCAGACATGCACATACATGAATGTTCACACATGCAGCATGTATGCACACCCACGTGTGCTCACACTCGTTGCACCCATGCACAGGCACACATGCACGCATGCCCCTTCCCCCCGGCAGGGGCCTGTCTGCCTTGCTGCCCTCCAGGGCCCCCACTGGGACCGCTGTGCCTGCTTTGGCCGCGTGGTCCTCCTCTCCCGGTGGAGTTCGCCAGGGCCGGCCTCCCGCCCTTGGCGACCCATCGCCGTCAGACTTGCCAGGAGAGCCTGGGTGGGTGGAGGGAGGGCGGGGCGCCTGGTAGCTTGGAGGTGAGCCTGTACTGGTGGGTCTGGCCTGTTGGAGCTTGGTCTTTTGAAACCACCCAGAATGAGGGGCCAGTGAGTCCGGCTGTCCCCTTGGGCTCTCCCCCACCTCCAACACCCTCACCCTGCCCCCAAGCACAGGCGAGAACTGACCCACTGCCAGTTCTGCTGAGGGCCTTGGGGGAGCCCCGAGGGGCAGTCCCCTCTTGAGAGGGGCAGCACCTCTGTGCCCCTGGGCTCCCTCTTCACAGCGGTTTCTGAGATGCTGCCTCCCCCTCCCCCCACCATGAGCCCGACCCATCGCCCCTTACCAGAGCGGGTGCCTGCTCCCTTCCTCCCACGTCCTGACTCCTCTTACGAGCCCCTTTGGCCAAGAAAAACCAGTTTCCCTCTGTCCAGGGGCCCTTTCCTCCCACTTCCCTTCTGTTCCCGGCCACCGGTTCACCCTGAACTTCTGGTCTGCCTGCCGCAGGCAGGAATGGCCCCTTCCTCCCTCCCCCCGTCCCCGAGTGCTGACGGGATCAGGAGGCATCCATGCGAAGTGAGCATCGCCTCTATCGCCCTTGCTGCCCGGCCGGAAGCGGGACGCTGCCCAGAGCCGTGGTTTGCTCTCGGGGACGGAGCTCGCTCTCCCCCGGCCAGCCCCGCCGTGGTGAGAGGCCTGCTGGTCTTTTTAAAGGTGCACTAAAATACACAAACGCTGAAGCCTTCCAAGTACATTCATCTTCCTCATCATCCCAGGAGGCGCCTCTTCATTCTGTGGCCTCTGGGGTCAGTCTTAGCCTCCTCGGTCGCTGCCGGGTGGCCGGGCCGCGCGGGTCCGGCAGGGGGGGAGGGGGCCCACTGCGCGGAGGGGCTGGCGGTAAATTTGAGGCGGGTGAGGAGGCCCCACCTCGAACGTCCTGCTCGAGGCCCGCGACGGTGGCGCTGCCGTTCCTGGCGGTCAGCTCGTAAGAGAGGGGAAGATACTCAATCTACTTTAAAAAAATTAACAGGCTGCGTTTTCAGCACGGTTTTAGGTTTGGCGCTGAAACAAGAGCTCCCCACCCTCCCCACCGATTTTCCTATTTTTAATATCCAGGAGAGTGTCATGCATTCGTGACAGTTGATGAGCCAGCCCCGAGACGTTGTCACGAACTAGGGTCCCCGCGTTGCGTCCATCGGGCTCAGGGAGCATCGGGATGCTCTGAGTTGTACATTCTGTAGATTCTGACAAGTCATGATGTCATGTAGCTGCCCCTGCAGCATCGTGAGGACTAAGGTCACCAGCCTGAGAAAAATGAGCTCCGCCCACTCCTCCTCCCTCCTCCCTCCTCCCAAAACCTCCGGCAGCCACCGACTTTTTTACTGTCTCTCTAGTTTCGCCTTTTCTGGAAGGCCACATGCGTGGAATCATAGTCTGTCATCTTTTCCGACTGCCTCCTTCCACTTAGAAACCTGTGCGGAAGGTGTCTCCATGTCTTCCTACGACCCGAGAGCTCATGTCTTCTGCTCACTGAGTGGTAACCCTCCCCCGTCCCGCCTGGGGCGCCACAGTCTACTTGTCCCCCACCTCCCGAAGGCCCCCGGGTGCCTCCACGTTGGGCGACTGTGTGCACCCGGCTGCTGGAGACCTCGGCGTCCCCACCTTGTCAACGCACTGGGGGGAATACCGAGGCGAAAGCTACTTTCGAAAACAGGACTTGAGAGCCTGTTTTCCTACAGAGTCAGAAGGGTAGTGTTCTTCCCCGTCCTTCTGGGCGCCTTTCAGGGGACGGGCGGGAGGTGGAAACACGCGAAGGCTCCTCCGTCTCAGGCAGTTGGGCAACCGGCAGAGAGCCGGGCGGTGCGGTTTCTTCGGGAAACCTCCACAGAAAGGGACAGGTGGGCCCAGAACCGAGTCCGCTCCGGGCGGGGGCGGGTCCCCGTGGGAAACAGTGCGTAGGAAGAAAGTGACTTCAAAGGGTTTCATTTTCCTTGCGTTGCCTAATAATTACATGTTTATCCCTCCCCCCGTTCTGCTGGTTTTTTCCCTTTGGCCCTTTCTCTTCTTCTTAGCCTTCCGTTTTCCCCTTCCTCTCCGCATCGGGGTTGTTCCCCAGGCTGGTGCGGCCCCGGCCTTTCCCGGCTTGTTCCAATTCTTCCTGGCGGCTGCTTTTTCTGACCTTTTCTTTAAAGCTGTTGTTCTCCTCCACAGCGTTTGTTCTAAACTGAGTTTCCCCTCTGATGTCTTAGCGTGGTTTCCACTCTTGCTGGAGAAAGAAGTTGGATTTGCCGGGAACACGCTGTGCCCTTCCTCTAGATCTGAACAGCGCCACGGCTTTACGGTCGGTTTTCCAGGACCGCGGCTGGCAGGCGCACGTGTGTGCCTGCAATGCCGTACATGCGTGAACAGGAGGTCCGGGCGACCGTTGGTCCTACGTTCAGGAAGGAGGAAGTGCCTTACCGAGTCCTTGCAAAGCGTCTCGTTGGCCGGGGCGCGATCGCAGGGACTTCATTTCCAGCAGCACCAGCGCTGGTTGGAGAAGACGCATCAAGCTCTGCCTGACTCAGTGATGACTTTGGCTGCTTCCGGGCGCCCCCCCCCCCAAGGAAACCAGTAGAAAGGGGGGAGACCTTTTCCCGCGGTTTTATCGTAGCTCCCAGAGGCCTCCTCACGGCGAGGGTTTGTGAGACCACCCTGAAACCGTCCCCGACTGGCTCACATATAGAGGTTTTAAGTGGGTACTTGCTACGTAAATGGCTTGGGATGAGATTTCCAGCAACTGCGTCCTACGGCGGTTCACGGAGCGCTCTGCCGCCCCCACCCCATCAACTTCAACGTCATGTGGCGCGTCTCTGCTGTCCCGCTGCTGCTCCGGACAGGGGTCGGGGGTCTCCTTCACGGGAGCCGAGGGTGTGGGGGTAACGTTTCTAAAACTAACGGCGCTGATATCGTGTGCATGCTTTTCAACGGGATGGTACGGCTCCGTGGTGAACGGCATACGTAGCTGTTCGATGATTCCGTTGCATTTGAAGACATTGTATGTTTGTGTTTTCCAAGTACCTTTGTCTTTCCCATTGGAAAAATGGGGAAGACCCCCTTACCTTTGGGGTCACCCGCATGGGGACACATGCAGTGCCTTCAAAGGGGCCGTGGCGGCTCTAACGGCCTGTTTCGTCGGGGTCGGCGTGAAGACACACCGCTCTTCTCCCCGCTCGCGCCTGCACCGCGGTCGGGGAGGATCCTTGTCCGTGCCCCGGCTGTGCGTTCCAGCGCCCTCTGCCTTCTCATCCGCGTGTCCAGCCCTAAGGCTGCAGCCACCGTCCAGCTTTGAAATCTGTCAGGCGCTTTCGAGAGCTCACCTTGTTTCTGGGCTTGACGCGTTCACTCCTCTTCCATCTCAACCGGCTGCCCTCGTGGTCGCTGGGCGGACAGGCTCCCCACCGGCTCCTTCCGGGCAGGCTCCGCGTGGCCGTCTCTCCTCCTCGTTGTCTGCTCTCCCCCGGGCAGGCCCACGTCCCTCGAGGCTGAGCCGAGACACAAGTCGGAAAGCGGGAAGTCTGCAGGCTGTGTCTTGCCCGCGAGCTTGCCCCCTCGGTGCAGTTACGGGAACCGTTTTAGTTGTGGGTCTGCTGCCGACATCGAAACACTAGGATCGAATCCAGATCTCCAGTTGCTCTTGGACGATGGGTGGGTGCACAGTGCTGGGGGGAAGGTGAGCGACCGTCCCCAGGAAATGGGCCCCCGTCCCGGTACCGCAGGCCTTCCCACCGTCCCCTTGTGTCTCAGGACTCTGGCGTGGTGTCATCTGTCCCCATGTTTGTTTATGGTGATCGAGCTCTTCTGGTCCTCACGAGAGAGATCAGAAAAGAAAAAATGATTCTTTTGCCCATGTCCCTGTTCCCAAGTGAGGAAGTGGGAGCTGGACCAGGGACGCTGCTGTGTCTGGAAACACTGGTGGAGAGCGTCCTGAGTGTGTCTGGAAGGGAGAGCCGTTCCCCCGCAGGCGACGGCGGCAGCCTGCCATTCAAGGTGCTGGGGATCGTCGGCCTAGACGGTTTCGAAGACCACGTGTCTGCTTTTGCCCTCAGCTTTCTGCCTCCGGAAACCCCGGACGGTCTCTTTGCTAGCGTAGGTTCCCTGGGATTGAGCGAGCACCTGGCTGCGCAGAGGTGAGCGGGGCGGGCCTGCTTCTGCCCCCGGGAGCCCCAGTCCTCGGCACGGACTCCGTGGCCCTTCGCACTCAGCGTGACCCTGAGCCCTTCCTCCTTCCCACGGCCCCTGTCACCTCTGTGCC
The DNA here is from genome assembly GCA_004027475.1 of Anoura caudifer. Taxonomy (NCBI): domain Eukaryota; kingdom Metazoa; phylum Chordata; class Mammalia; order Chiroptera; family Phyllostomidae; genus Anoura; species Anoura caudifer. Next base: position 36,323 of record PVKU01007910.1, read on the forward strand.
TGTTCACCAGGGACAGCCATCCTCCAGGGAGTGGTCTTCATTCCGTCCGTCCACACACTGCGATCTTGTGAGCTGAGCGCACGCTCCGGCGTAACAGCAGGCATTAGGGCCCCGGCATCTTCGGGCCCCATTTTTCCACCCACCATAGCACCTGCGTGGCGAAAAGATGGACTTGCCACCAGCTGCCAGTTTGGCCTCCACGCAGAGAGCTTGTAGGACTGACAGATTTTATCCGCGTCCGGTTCCGTTAAAACTGCTTCCCGAGTCTGTTGCCGTCCCCTCGGGCAGGGGTTGCTCGCGGTCTCCCCAGCCCGTGGCCGCGCTTTTGCCCCCGACAGTTCTAGTTCACGCCTGGGTTTCAGCATCCGTCCTGCTTCTTCCGGAAACTTCTGTGTTCAGCGCGCCTCGTCCTCTCCGAAATCCGCTAGCTCTTCCCGTCTGCAGCAGCGACCTCTGTCATGTCCTGTAAATATTTACTTCGTCCTATAAATGTTTACTTTCCGATTGTGGCGTTTTGGCAGAAGGCTTTGTGGGCGGCTTCAAAGGGGCTCCCACACCACTTGTTTCCCCTGAAATGAAGTGAAATGAATGTCATTTTGTGGCTTCAAACATCCACCTGACGTGTCCTGTGGTTTTGTTTATTTCAGGGACTTGAAGATAGAAAATCTGCTACTGGATGAAGACAACAACATCAAGCTGATTGGTATGAGTTTTTTTTTTTCCTTAAAGAAGATTATCCTTTCAGTGTTGTTCTGTTCCTCGTGTCTTCTTTGTTTCCGGATAACCGACTTAGAAAATTATTCCTGGCCTGTTTGCCATCCCCGGACAGTACCTCTGGATCACGTCCTTTGCCGCCAATATTTAGTGACAGGTTTGGAAATGAAATTCAACGTAAAAAATAACGTAAACCTAAGTAGGAAGGTGCGATGCTGCGAAGCGACCATGTGATGGACTTCACAGCCCGAAATAAATATTCGGGTTGTTCAGGCTTCAGCTTCTCCCTAAACTCAAGATGGATCCAAGCTTTTAGACAGTTTTTTTTTTTTTTTTAAATTGGGTTAACCGTAAACCTTTTTAAAAATAGTGGCTGTCGTTTGTTTCGGAAGCGCTGCCCGCGGCTTAGCCGTGTGCGTGCTGGGGACCGGAATCGAAGGCACGCGGTGAGTGCCCTCATCTGTTTGGTCCAGTCTCCCCCGCCCCGCGGCGCAGGGCGGCTCTGCAGGGAGAAACCGCCCAGGGCCCCAGCGAGGTCTGTACGGACCCGAAGGCGGTTCCGGGAGAGAGCGGGTTGGACCCGGGCACGGCTCAGGGTCCGGGAGCGGACGGCCGCACTCCGCGCTCCTTCTCCAGAAGATTCCGTCTGTTTGTCCCTGTGGCGGCTCTCGGCCAAGGCTCGGGCGCCCCTTCCGCTCCCAGCTGCTGGATGGCGCCAGGGTTTACTCCGTTCTTTTCTTCCTTTCCCCACCTCAGGGGCAGGGAGTTTCTCCCCCGCCAACGGCTTGAGAAAGGCTTTCTGTTAGGGGAAGAGGAGGACCAGCAGGGCTTGGCCAATTTAACTGTTGTGCTCAAGAAGGAAATTTTGTCTGGCAGATGCTGGGGGCCATCTCAGGACTCTGACACCCGTCATTCCAAGGACAGATTAGATTCTCCGGAACCACAGTCGGCTCCCAACCCAGCAGCAGACAGGGCTGCAGGGGCTGCTGGCCCTCAGCCGGGTCATGAAGCACCAGTGAGACAGGCAGTCGTGAATACTCCCGTTATTAGAAGATTAGCAATTAAGAGGAAGCCAACTTTTTTCCCCGAAAGAGTTTATTTTATTTTTAAAGATTTTATTTAGAGAGAGAGGAAGGGAGGGAGAAAGAGAGGGGGAGAAACATCCATGTGTGGTTGCCTCTCGCACGCCCCCTACTGGGGACCTGGCCCGCAACCCAGGCCTGTGCCCTGACTGGGAATTGAACCTGTGACCCTTTGGTTCTTAGCCCACACTCAGTCCACTGAGCTACACCACCCAGAGCTCCCCCAAAGATTTTGAAGACTGTAACCTTAGAAGATACTTGAACAATTCAGAGAATTTTTTTCGTATCGGATTGTTTGACCCTGCACTTTGTCCCGAGGGCTGAATCCAGCTGCTATAAACCAGGCTGATGACCTGACGCCTTCGGGCTGTTGGTCCTGGTTCCAGATCTGCAGCAGGAAACCGAGGCTCCACCTGGTGGGTCTGGGACGTGGAGACAGGAGGTTGTTTGGGGGATCCCTAGCAGGCTGACCAGTAACCTGCCTTCAGAAAACGTGGGGGTTCAGGGACCGCGGTCCCCTCCAGCAGCGGAGATTGTAGGTGAACAGGCCCCACGAAGGCTGGGTGTGCGTTCCGGTCCAGTCGAGCCCGAGGCCGGTGATGGGCCCAGCGCGGTCCCCAGCCTAGTGCCTCGGAGTGGAAACGGTTCCCTTTGCTCCCCTCTGCCTCCCCTCTGCCTCCCTTCCTGCCCCCGTGCTGGCTCCGTCTTCACCCCCCACCCCCCACCCCCGGCCAGAGCCCTGGACCAGCATCTGGAAAGCCAGGCAGGCAGGCGCTGTAGGGTGAAGAGGGGTGAGCAGCGCTGCTCGGAAGGTTCTGGAGGAACCCATGGCTGCCCACGTGGCCACCTATCTCAGGTGCTCACAGGCAGGCTGAGCGACAAGCTTGCGGCAGAGGACGAAGGAACCAGGGCCCTGGACCGCAGCCCCGCTCTCTGCCTGTGGTCTGCGTGGGGCGGTGGCCCTTCGGATGCCGGGGACCAGGTGTTCCTCTTTCATGGATCAGGCTTTCGATTTCTCTTTGGAATATTTTTTCAGGTGCAATTTCGTCGTCACTGTCATTCCGTGTCAGTTCCAGGTGTGGCTAGACAGTCACAGACTGGGAACCTTGCTGTTCGGATGCCATCACCCCTCAGCCAGGCGGCCGGGTTGGCTCCCAGCCAGGTGGTTAGGCCTTGGGCCCCGGGGCGCCGCCGGAAACCGGGTGTTCGAACCAGGGTTCCCGAGACGGCGGCCCCTGGGCTCTGAGCGCTGGCCCTGCCTCTGAGAACTCCCAGGGGCCGAGGACCCTGGGGAGCCCAGCTCTCCGCTGCTGACGGAGTCGCTCCGCCCCGCACGGCACCCGGTTCGTTCAGCAGAGTCTGCGTTTCCTCGTTTTGTTCACACGCTGGGGCCTGGACGGGAGGTGCCGGAGGGAAGCTGGGCCCAGGGTCTCGCGTGTTTTTGCCCCTGGCTGGGGCAGTTTGGATCAAGTACCTCCACAGATGTCTTTTCGCCGCTTGAAAGCCTTTCGAACGTTTTCTTCAAAGGAACTTTACCTCGTCGTTTCTCGGAGGTTGATTATTACGGCGACTGCCGCTTCTTCATAGTTTCTCTTTCTTTGAAATACTTCGATTTAAATAGATTTGCCCAAGCCAGGTCTCAAATAAGCTAGACTTAACCAGGATCGAGATCTGATTTCATCAGGATTTTTTTCCTTCTACGACAAAGCCGCCTGAGGCCTGAGAGCCGAGGGCGACCTCGGCGTGTGGCTCGGGACAGTGCCGCGCCTCCTCCGATGCCCACCGCAGCTCTCCCTGGGCGCTCCTCGAGACCCCCGGGGCCGCGTTCGGAAGGCACGGGGACAGCTGACTCAGGTGTCGCCAGCTCCGATGGACGCCCACCTGGGGACCTTGCTGGGTCTCCTGCGTCACATCCTGATTATAGGCACTTCCCTAAAACGTTGTTAGTTACAAGGATGAATTGGGGAACATACCACTTATTTCTCTACGCGATATTTTAAAGGAAACCCTTTGCACTGGGTCGGCACAAGCCACTTAAACTGCAGATTTTATCTCCCCCACACCCTGGCCCCTCCACTCCTTTATCTTCCTGAAACTGGGCTTGAGATAAGGCAAGAGCGTGTTCCCACACTCGCCTGGGAACACGGCCACCTCTTATCTCGCCTGCAGCCCTGTCTGCTGTCAAGCAGGGCTTGGCCGACCCGCGAGGGGGAGGTGCACCGAGTGGGGGGCATTCCATGCAGTTATCGGAAGGAACCCCGGGGGAGGTGAGGGACGGAGTCTGGACTCCTGTGTTAATCCCGGAAACTGAGAGCTGAGTTTTCTGGGACCCCAGGAGGAGGACGGCCCAGGAAACGCCCCTCGGAATGCTGCCCGGGCCCGATGCGCTGTACTCCCTGGGCTGTCCTTCCCCGGAGCAGGCGCCCTCAGGCCTTCGTTGTTCTGCGCGAGTTCCTTCGGGTCTCGATTTTCAAACGGAAGGCATTTCAACAGCCATGCAGGGCAAAGGTCGGCATGAGCGTCCTTCTTGCAAAAGTAGCCACGCCCCCCGCCTTGCCTTTGCCTCCGTGACCCGGGCCCTGAGATCCCGTTGAACAGGGACCCTGCCCAGCTGGGGGCGTGGGAGCCGCCCGAGGGCCTCCCGGGGCCTCAGGTGCTGGCGGGCGCAGGCTGGGTGCGGGGTGAGGCAGCGGGGCCGGGGCAAAAAGGCGGAGGATGGGAGGGAGGAGGAGAGAGGCTACAAGGGTCAAAAGGGAGTCATAAACAAACAGAAGTCCAGTTCAGTGTGTGGACGTACGGACGGCCTGGCGGTTGGTTTGCCGGTCCCATTGCAGGTTCTGGGGCTTCATCTCCAGCCCTGGGGTGGAGGCTCTGAGAGCCCAGAGGAGTTTTGGGAGCTCTGCCCGGACGGGGTTTGGAAAACTGCCTCCACTGCACATCTTACCTGAAGCGTGTGGGCCCACGGCGTGCGACAGCTTCCCGGACTCACCCGGGTGTCCCCTTTCCGGAGTGTGCCCGGTGGTCATGCCCTTGGCGGGTGGACACGTGTTAAAGGCCAGGAGAAAACACGGCCGTGAAATTAGACCTAAATCCCGCTGGTTGAGGAAGCGCGAGGGTTTCGTTCAAGACGTGGAGCTGGTCAGTCCCTGACCACAGCCCCCTTGCTGGCGGAGCCCTGAGGGCGGACGGTTCTCCGTCTGGGGACGAGAACCGCGTGTTTACACCGAAGTCGAGGGAGGAACCGTGCGTGACCTGGGTTCCGAGCTCGGCAAAGACCGAGGACAGCGCTCAGATGGGGGCTGAGCACTAACCGCTCTCCAGTCACCTGCCCGCACAGGCCAAGGCAAACTCGGCTCCCAAGGCAGAAGGACCGACAGCACCTTGGATGCCGCCCTCCTCTTGCCTCCTCCCAGGTGCCTTGCTCATCTGGCAACTAAGTGGTGCCATGAGGTGCCTTCGCCTAGTTCTTGCCGCGCGCTCTCCCGGCCTTATTTTTGCAGCCAGCATCAGCGCTGGCCGCGTCACCGGGCGTGTGGCGTTCCGCCGTGCAGAGCACCATCTGTCGCCGCCTGCATCGGGAGCGATGCCGGAAGACGCACATGAAATGAAAACACTCGGCCGGAAAAGTCAGCTCTACGCGGTGGGGTCGCGTGTCACGCGGGGTGACGCTGACAGCAGCCGGAGAAACTCAGTCTCCCTTCTGCTTTCCCCAGGGGCCACGGGGAGCTGGATCGGGACTCGGGGGGGGCTCCCCTGCGTGGCCTCGCTTCCTCCTCCATCCTAGAAAGCAAAGCTTCTCTCTTTCCTGGATGGATGACTCATTCTAAAACTTGTTAGAAATATGTGTCGGTTCCACATTCTTTTAGCTTGAGCTGGATTTTATGGTGAGGCCCGAGAGAAAATGTTTCATGTTTCCAGCGCAGCCAGCTGGAGACAGGCGTCCAGAGGTCACAGGTCACCACTGCCGGGCTCCCTTTCGGACGCTCGGCGAGGTGCGAGCCAGAGAATGTTTCCTTTCCTGCTGCCCTCCCCGCTCCCTTCCCGTTCCCACCGCTTACTAACTCGGAGCAATTTCTGTTGCCCCTCTTTGCAGACTTCGGGCTGAGCAACTGCGCGGGGATCCTGGGCCACTCCGACCCGTTCAGCACGCAGTGTGGCAGCCCGGCCTACGCCGCGCCGGAGCTGCTCGCCAGGAAGAAGTACGGCCCCAAAATCGACGTCTGGTCTATGTGAGTTGCCCGGTTTGTGAGGCACGGCCCCCCCACCCCTTGCGGGCTCCGCTGCCCCTCCCCCCAGCGGTGGCGTTGGAGTATTTGCTGAGGAGGTATTGGGTGGGAGGCTCTGGCACAGGTACCGAGTGATTCTTTGGGGCCCAGCTTTCCACCTCTTCCTTCTGGTCCTTCCTCCACCAACTGCCAGAGACGCCATTCCTGAGACTTGTCCAGGTGCCAGGGAGGCAAGACAACAAGCCCTGGTCTCGCGGAACTCACATCTTTTTGCTGCTTAAAATCCTCCCGCGGTTTTTCCACCAGCATCTGCACACACTCAGCCCCGTGACGGGTGACGGGGGCCAGGTGCCACGCTCCCTGCAGGACCCTTCTGCCCCAGCGCCCGCCCCTCCCCCCACCCCGCGCAGTGTTCACGCTGACCGCCCCGTCGCCGGGCTGTGCACGCCTGCTCCCGTGCCCCGAAGGCCACCCCGGCTCTCCACGCGGCCTGTCCCGCCCCACACCCCAGGTTTCACCCAGCACTGCCCTCCCCGTATCTCCCCGTCGCACGGGCCCCCTCACCCCTCGCTCAGTCTCCTGCCGTCTCGTTTCCCTCTAGCGCCTCCTAGCGCCGCACGTTCTTGTTCGTGGGTCCCTTTGCGTCTGACTCCCCCGGATGCTGCCTGAGGGTGGACGCCTGACTGGCCAGCCGACCAGTGCCCACCGTGGGGGGCCCCACTGGGGCCCTGGTCCCGGGATCCGGGTCCCTCACGGTCCCCTCAGCTTCACGTGTCTGTGGCACAGGGAGTAGATCCCTTGCTCTGGGGAAATGGGCTTCAGGCCGATAGAGCAGGCTGCTGCTGAAGGTATAGAAGCTGGAGATGAGAGGGGCTGATTGGAACTGAGAGTGAGTTGTTCCAGAACATTCCTGGAGCTCCCCAGCTTCTCCCACGTTGCTGCGCTCTGTCCGCGTTGCGGAAAAGCTGGTGCTCGCCACGGCCTGGTGTCTGACAGGCCCTGTGTCGTTTACTTTCCACGGCGACCCAGGGGAGCTGGGACTCTCCATCAGGAAGAAACCGATCATGGGAGGAACTGATGAAGGGTCTCAAGGTCATGGAGCCGTGCGTGGGCAGCCGGGGGTCTCCAGGGTCTCGAGATGAAGGGCTGAGTCTTGATTGTGGCGTTTGTGCCCTTGCTCGGGCCTCCGACGGGGGGGGGCCATTCTCCCCGTGCCCGTCCCCCACCCATCCTCTAGCGAACTCCAGTTTCCCGCCCCTGGTGTGACCCGAAGGCCCCTCATTCCTGCCCTCGAGCCGCCCCCCAGCCAGAAGTGTTCCCTCCCCTTGGTGTTTTGTGGGAGGCCGGTTGCCCTGGGCCTTCCTGCCTCCTGCAGGCTGGCTTGGCAGCCTCCCTCGTCTCCTCAAGTCCCTGATCTCTGCCCTCCTGGCCCTCACCTGTGGTCATGGAGTCACTGCTCACCTGCTGGAACCCCTCCAACTACAGGTCGAGGGGCAGGGACCACCCAGGTTGTTCCAGGGATTCTTCGGCACCTGGCAGGGAGCCCGGGCTAGAGAGCGGGGGAGGGAGGGAAGAAGAAAAGGAGGGAGGGAGGCGGGGACAGGCCTGTCACCCAGGCCAGCAGAAGCTCAGAAGCCGCTGCGTGGCCGGTGCAGGGCTCCAGAAGTGGGAGGAGTCCCGAGGTTCCTGTGGAGGTCTGAGAGAGGACCTGGACATCAGAACGGGGTCTGAGGGCCACAGAGCTCCCCGAACCTCCCCCCACGAAGGTCCAGCCTGTCCGCAGGGCACGTTAGTCAGGAGCCCGCTTCCATGGCCGATCCCCAGGACACAGACAGGAGGGGGCAGGGGCTGTGCGGCCAGAGGCGCACACGGCAGTCAGTCGGCTTCGTGCCCCTGGCCCTTCTCGGCCCACCCTGCCCCCTCACCTCCTCCCACTGGAGGTGTGGCTGGGCCCCAGGTGACCCGTGGGGGTGCTGGCAGGGAGCGGCTGTGGGGGGGGGCCCTAGCGACTTGGCCGCATCGCTGATCGCAGACTCCAGACCGGCCCCCGAGCAGCCACCACCCCAGCAGCGCTGGTACAGGAAATGAAATGCGTTCTTGGTTCCCTCTGGTGCTCGAGACCTCCTACAGGTGTGGGGCACGTGACTTCCCTCGGCACATGTTTATGGACTGGATGAATATGAATATTCTTCCCTTAACAGCGGACCCATTTATGCTAAATGGGAAGCTCTGAAAGGGACAGATTTTGCACCAAAAAAGGAGAAAATGAGGCTGTGGGGAGTGAGGAGCCTGAGAGACCAAGAGATTCGGGGGTGTTGTGTCAGTGGGGTGACAGGGAAGGGGGTGGGGACACGGTGACCAGAGGGAGAGCAGGTGCCAGTTTGCCCCCGAGGTCTGGCTCTCGAGGGGGCTGAACAGTAATACGGTGTGGTCACCAGTTGTCATGGTGACAGGGTTCAGCCTGCGGAAGGGGACTCTTTCCAGCCATCCCTGCCGGGGCAGGCGCGTCCTCAGGTCTGGGAGTAAGGTAGAAGGAAGAAGCCCGGGACCTGTCACAGCTGAGGGAGGGGCCTGGGCCGTGCAGCCAGCGGGGCTCCCGTCCCCTCCCCGTCGCTGTAGGTGGGAGCAAGCCACTAACCCTGAATACGGGGCAGCGGAAACCCAGGCTGCCCGAGCTGGGCTGTCCAAGGGTCAGTTTCTGGCTCAGCCCCTCTGCCGGGTCCTTTGACGGGGAAGGGGCCCCCTTCGGTGACCAGGGATGCCCTGCTTCCTGGTTTTGGGAGCGGGTGCATTGCCCCCTGCTGTTCCCTGGGAGCAGAGAGCGCACCCAGAAACAGTGGGGGCGTGGGGGGGACGCAGGTGCAGGAAGGGTGGGCATGGCCCAGGACCAGGGAGCCGGGACACGCCTTCCTCCTCCCCGGCTGCCGACCTGCTTGGGCTGAATGGGGGGGCCTTTTCTAAGGTCCTATTTAATGGCATTTTCCCCCACCAAGGAGGTACACCGTGCAGAAGGCCTTCCACGAAGCCCCCAGCAGGCCTCACTCCTGGTCCTGGTGCCGCCAAGTAACACACTTGAGAGGCTTCGCTGGACGGTGCTGTGCGGCACAGACGCCGCCCTAGGTTGACGGTGGTGGCGTGGCTCTGGAGGCCCAGGCAGGACCTCCGGGTAGACCAGACACGGCAGCCCCAGGGTCTGTCCCGGTGTCCCCGTCCCTGTCCCCATGCCCCACGGCAGGGGGTTGAGCTGGAGGCGCTCCCTTTGCTCAGCCCCGAAGCTCCGTGTGCAGGTCCATCTAATGAGTGAGCTTCCCCTGGAGCAAGCTGCCAGCCGCCCCTGGAACACTCCTTGGACCTCAGAGGGGGCGCTGCAGGACCCGGGCCCAGTTCCCGGGCACGGCCTAGGTTAGGTCTATTTAGAGTTGTGATAAAGCCTAATGGATCGAGGTCCTGACCCCCAACGTGCCGGTGTTTGAAGGCAGGGCCTTGGCCGGTGTTTCCGGTTAGGTGGGGTTAGGTGAGGCCACGCGTGAGGACCCCAGGACGAGATTACTGTCCTTATCAGAAGAGAGTCCAGGGAGCTCGCTCGCCCTCCGACACGTGAGACTCTGTCACGCAGTCTGTGAGCCAGCAGGATGTACGGCTCTCACCCTGACCTTGGACGCCCAGCTCCGGCACTGTGGGAAATAGAGGCCTGCCGGTGAAGCCACCCTGCCCGTGGTCCTTGTTGCGGCAGCCTGGACTGACGCAGCCACCGGCTTACCCACAAGTCTCCCTGTGAGCACACGGAGCAGGCGGGTGGCAGAGTGCAGGGAGCACCCATGTCTGCCAGCCCGGTTGGGTCGGGAGGGCGTCCGAGGCCAGCACAGCATGCGCCTGCGGGTCCAGGTGGAGTTCGCCGGCTGGAGGAGGGGAGGGGGGCCCTCCCGGCGAAGGTGGGAAGGCCACTGTTGCTCTTAATCTCAGAGAAAATGGGAAGCTTCAGAGCCTGTGCTGGGGGTTAATTTTCCGAGGCTTTGGGAGGCTGTGTCTGAGACGCAGTGGGTCTCTGTTTGGGGCCCTCGCCTTGGCTGCCAGCATTGGACACCGAAAACCCAGCGAGAATTTACCGTAAAAGGCTGTTGGGAAGACAGTGGCCATGGAGCCAGTCCTCTCTCTGGTCAGACACTGTCGTCACCAAACGTCCCTTTTCCTTGCTCATAAACAACAGTGAAGAGTTCGTTTCCCGAATCGAAAGTGAGCGCCCGCTCCAAAGGGTTTGGCCCTCGGTGGACAGACGGGCCTTCTCCCGAGACTTGAGCCCTGAGTGAGGGACAGAGCCGGCTGGTCACTGGGAGAGGAGGCTCTTCCCCACCAACGAGGGCCCAGCTCCCCTCCTGCCCCGAATCCGGATGACCAAGGTGAATAGAAGACATTGTCTGCACCTTGGGGGGTTCCATCACTTTCAGGGGTCATTATTCTCATGCGTGGACCACGTATGAACATCTTTAGAATCGTTCGCTTCCCTCCTTTTGTCCGGAGGAATGAAACATTTAGATCTGTGTCTGCAGTCAGCTTGGAGATTTCAGATACAAAAGCAAAAATGTTCACTCTGGTGCGGCGAACCCTTTTTATGGCTAACCGACTTCTCCTCAGAGTGGCATACGCAGTAATTTAAAAAACTTTAATGCGGATATACCTTCTAAATGAAAAGAATCAAAATTAACTTCATTTTCAGAACATTGTAGAGCTCGTTGGAGAACATCGATGTCTCTGTAAAGATAAGGGAAATGGAAATGGAGAATTCTGGCCCTAAAAGGTTGAGAATCCAGTATTTTTTTCAACCAAAGCTGCTCTTGGCTGTCGAGAGGGGGGCCCCCCGGGGTGGGTGAAGTGTCTGCATGAGGCCGGAGCTCATGGGGATGGTGTTCAGACCCCCTCCCGGCCTCGCTGAATCTGTTTCCCTTCATGGGGTGCTGTGCCCTCCGGGCTGTATTTTGGGTAGACGAGTTGGCCGAGAGGAGCCCATCCAGACCTGGCTGGTAATAGGGGAGGGACATTTGGTCCAGGGCTCGACTCTGCTTTTGTAAAAGAGTGGCGTGTGGCAGGACAGCATTGTCTGTCCATGCAGACCCCTCAAAATGAAGGGTGGCAGGAGGAGGAGATGGAATGGGGGGCCCTGGGCCTCCTTTTGGGTCCTTTAGCGCTTTTGACTTTCAAGAGAGAAGCTTGTTTTGGCTCCTGAGATTTTTCAGTTACAAAAATCTAAGATTTTTTTTTTTTTTTTGTAGTTAGCATCTGCATTTAAAGTAGAAGAGGGAAGGAAGAAAGGAAATGGAAAAAGTCTTAAAATCCATGGAAAAGGACTTCTTGGTGAAAACAGATGAGTTAAGGGGGCCGTCATGGTGCCTGAGGTTTTCCGTGTGGCTGGAGCTGCCGCCCTCTCAGGCCTCCCCCAGAACCGGCGCGGAGACTCGGCGCCGCTTCAGGCTTCAGGTGCAGGGTCGTTTTCGGTTCTTCCAAGGCAGTTTCTTTCTCGAAGAATCACGTAGAAGCCAGGGGTCAGTGGGACGTTCCCCTGCTGCATCTGGCCTGTAGGGGGCAGTGTTTGGGGACCCTGGCCACCTGCCCACCAGTGCCAATGGCTCGTCAGACCCTCGCCTGCCAGCAGAGCTCCGCCCACGGCTTCGTCCCTGCCTCTTCCTAGATTTGCTGTGTTCTCCACAACGGCAGGTGACACCCCCGGTTCCTCCAGGGAACACGGGCTCCTGATTTAATTCCAACGTTTCCCCACTTCCATTGTCTCTCCCCCAAGTCCTCCAGCTGCCCCTTGGGGTCATTTTTCTTTCTCTTTCATCACCAGCACCTTTGGGATTTCTTCCACCCAACAATGACCCCCTCTCCCCGTTTCTCTCTGCTTAGAAAAACCCAAATCGTATTTGCTTGTTGCCTCCCTGCATCCCAGAGTCTCATCACTCTCTTTCTTTAAAACTCTCTGTGGTTCTCGGGGGGGCCCCATGTCCACCGGGAAGCTAGAAAGCCCCTGGGCTGCATTTCAAAGCCACGTCAGGCAACGCTGAACATGTGGGGGGGACCTGTGTTTGGGGGCCCGTGCCGATGCTGTGGGGTTACAGAGATTCATGGACCGCATTCCACGTTCCTCCTCGGCGTTCCCACAGACTTCCGAAATGTCAGAGGGACCAGCTCTCCCTCTCTCTGCCCAGGCAGTAAGGGTCTTGGAATCTGCAGGGGGGAGGGGGTGAGATGCTCCGCCTGGTTTCCCTCTGAGAATCCATGGGACCGCACGACCATTAACGTAGGTGTCCCTAATTACTGGGCAAATATGGTGATACATTGTATCTCCTTTCTCCTGTGTTTTTTTTTTTTAAGTTTTGTGGTGAAACAGCGGCTCACATTCGTTAGGCAGTGAATTTATGCCCCAAACCAGCGCTCGGCTCCTTCCGCAGCTTAGTTCACCTGCCCCTCCTACAGCCCGAGAGGCGAGGCAGTTACTGTCCCCGTTTTGTAGACCACAGGCCCCGGGAGTGAGGGGGCGGGTGCTCTTTAGGGGTTCGTGACCGTTCTTAGTGGCAAACTCCTCCCAGGGAACGGAATCCTGGAGTCCGTTTGGTGAAAAACCCAGTGGGAGTCACCATGGAAACCACTCGGTCGTGGTCCGCCTGCAGTGGTTCCGGCACCGTGAGGACAAGCCCCTGCGACCTGTACACACGGCCCCGCCGGGCAGCGGGGTGGGGCAGGGAGGCACCGGGGGTTTCTGTCGTCCTCTGTGGCCGGCGGGAGACAGGAGACAGATGAGAGTTTCCTGGCTCGAGGACTCCCTGAAGGGACACACTTTCCCGCGGGGTTTAGAGCCAGCCCTTCCAAGCTGTGACGTGACGGCCGCCTTCCGTGGTGTCCCTGCCGCGTTGTGCGCCCGTGGCAGGGTCCCCTGTGTCCCCTGAAGATAAACGGAAATGCGGGGTCTGGCACAAATGGCGCCCCTTTGTCTGCAAAATCTTTCAGTACAAAACCGCGAGCCTGTCGCTCTGTAACACCACATCCCACTCAGGCACGACACGGGGTCCTTGAGGTGAAGCGTTGGAATGAAAACAAGAAATTACCCCGCCCGCATCGAGACCCCACCGCCCACACTCAGGCGGTCCTTGCCTCCGTGGGACCCTGTACCAACGGTCAGGGGCGCGCTCCGGAGCATGCCCGCGCCTCCCCTCCCCCTCCGCCCCTCTGCCCCCCACCAGGCGTGTTACCTGGCCTCTCCCTCTCCTGAGCCCGAGGGCCCCCTTGCTTCTGGAGCTTGTTTCCTGAGCCTGCGCGGCCCAGGGGCTCACTTCCTCTCCTTCTGCCTTTCTGGGCAGACCTCCGATAATTTGAAAAGGAACAGAAAGACCGTAGGGCAATATTTGTCAAACGAGTGTGGCACAGCCTTCTTGCATAGGAAGAGCATTCTAGGTAACCCCTCTCCTTCACTCGTTATTTTTATTTAAATTTTAGTTGATGCTCATGAACATAAAATTGAACTGCTTTTATTTATGGCTCTGTGCAGATACGAACCGAGTTACAAGTTACACTTACAAGTTAACTACAGCCAGGTCTGAAAGGACCCCCGGCTGCTCCGAGGGGTCACAGCGGCTGCCCGCCGCGGCTCCGCCCGGCACAGCCCAGGGCTGAGCACAGCCTGGGTGCGGTTCTGGCTGCTGTGAGGTGGGCTCCGGGCGGCCGGGTGTTCTGGGACCGCTCACCCCTCATCCCTCTCCTGGTGGCTTGCACGCTGGTGTGTGGCCAACGCTCCCACCTGGCTGTGAGCCAGGTCTCGGCCGGGCCCCGAGCTCCAGAGTCCACAGGCCCGGGGTGGGTCAGGGTTAGGGTCAGGGTTAGGGTTAGGGCCTGGGGTGGGCCCGAGGGCTTGTGTTCCGGAGAGGGTCCCCGCGTGCTGCCTGCGGAACCGCCGCAGGACTTGACTTTCCTTCCCACTGGGACGTCACTGGCAAACGACCCCTCCCCTCCTTCCTCACTGGCCCGGGACGGTGAACGTGATATGTTTTGGGAAAAGGTGTGGGTGGTGAAGAAACGGGAAGAAGCAGGCTGTGACATGGGGGTGTGCGTGCTTGCGTGGGCGTCCGGGGGGCCCGGTGGGGCCTTGCTCCTGCAGCTTTGTTGCCTGCGTTACCAAAGAGGAGAGGAACAGTGGCGCCGAGAGCCCCTGGAGTGTGTCCAGGTGCCTCGGTTCCGGAGACACTGGGGTGGGTGCACCTGCCTGTGGAAGCAGCACCGGGTACGTACCAGCCCGGGCAGCGTGAGGTTCGGGTGCGAAGCCTTGACGGGGGCACGACAGGTGAGCCCAGCAGGATCACCTGGTGTGGCCCCCTGCCATGGGTGGCCACCGTGGACTTCGCCTTGGCATGGGGAAGCCCCCGCTCACGGATGGGGTCGCCCTGAATGGAACGGCTGCGCTGGAGGCTGGAGACAGCGGGGTCAGCGGCTGTCCGTGGTCCCCAACATCAGCGCTGTGGGGTGTTCAGGGGTTTCCACCCGTTAGTCAGTGTGTCCAAGACTCCTTCGGGTGCAAATGCACAGCTTGGGGACCCTCTCAGCGTTCCCCGTCTTGAGCTCCCGGAACCCTCCAAAACAAGGAGGCCTGAATCTACTCCCCGCGTACCCAAAACGCAGCACCGCCCCGGGGTCCTAGCGGGTCACCAGCCCTCGTCCTCCACACCTCCCCCAGACTGGCTCCTCCCCCAGCCTCCTCAGTTCCGCCTCCCTCGCCGTGGGTCCCCCCTCTTTCCAGCTCCAAAGCAGGGCCGTTCAGCATTTTCCTGTTCCCTCCTCATCTGCCGGCATCCGGAAGGGTTGGGCTTACTTATGTTCCCCTGTTGATTGTGTCCCCCCAGTCCGAGAAGGCGGGACCTTGCCTGGCCCCCCGACCTGACACCTGTACCCCTGCCTGGGGCAGAGAGGCAGCCAGCGCGAACTTGGCGCAGCGGCTGTGTGAGTCTCCCGACTCCGCTGGGAGTGACGGGGCAGGGCAGGTCCCAGCCCACAACCGCGATCGCGGGAGGGGGACCGGCTGGGTGCGGGCCACACCTGCGGTGGGAGGGCTCTAGTTCAGACGCGCCGCAGTGGCACGGGGGCCCCCAGGGTCTTAGTTAACCGAGATCCGTCTCGTGGGTCTTGTTTTGACTGGAAATCCGACTGCCTGTTTTTAAAACATGTTTCCTCGGGCGCTTTGGAACGCGCGAGTCCTCTTGGCAGGCAGACGCTTCTCCCCCGTCAGGAAATCTCATCAAGATGATGTTAGGCTCCGACGTCAGGAAAAGAAACCCTCCGAGAGGATGCAACAGTTTTCTCGGTTGGCTCCGGAGATAAGCAGAGAACCCTGTGCGGAGGGTGTTCTGACCACACCTGAGAGGCCGGGCCAGGGCTGGGTGGCCGAACGTCGCGGTAAACGGTGACGTAACGAACAGGGGTGACTGGGAGACACCCGTCCCCTGCGAGGAGTTTCCCTGGTTCCAGGCCCGGCTGGAAGTCCAGGGAAGAGCGGAGTCCTTCCTGGTGCTGGGTGGGACTTCATGTCACCGGGCCGAGCAGTCTCCAGGCCTGCCGGCCGGGCCGTGACCTGTGCCCCACGCAGGTGGGACCCTCCCCCTGGCTCCGCCTCGTACACCACACTTGGACGACCGCGTGATGACCAGACCACGTTTATTCGAGGCCCCCGCCCCGCCCTGGGTTTTCCGTATACCTTGGTCTGGACTTCCTTGCAGAAGGAAGGGGCGTGGTGTGCCCCTCCTCGGGGCAGCTCGTGGAGGTCCGCAGACCCCTCTTCTCGCTGTCCTGCAGCGCCCATGCCCCCACAGCCGCGCCCTCGCCCTGGCTTTCCCCTGGGCCGTGTCGGGGTGGTGCTGCCCACTCTAGACGGGTCTAGAGGGACGGGCGGAAAGGCCCGGGGGCCTCGCTGTGGTCTCACGCTGCGGCGTCTCCCTTTTCAGAGGTGTGAACATGTACGCCATGCTGACGGGGACCCTGCCTTTCACCGTGGAGCCTTTCAGCCTGAGGGCTTTGTACCAGAAGATGGTGGACAAGGAGATGAACCCCCTCCCCACGCAGCTCTCCACAGGTAACGTACCTGCCGGCTAGGGCGCGGGCTGTGTTTGGCAGCGAGGCTGTGAGGACCACCCGCGGCTCGAGGTCTCTTCCTAGCACTGAAACAGGTCTGGAGAGCGACTGGGTTTCCCATCACTGCTGAGCCGCTGCCGCGGTCTCTCTCCCGTCCTGCCCTTTCCCACCCGAGTTCTGACCGAACGTCCTCTTCTGCTGAGAGCACACGAGGCAAAAGGGTCTCACCGTCTCCGTTGCGGAAATAACGAACGGCAGGCTTCACGGCTTTGAAAGGTGCCGTGCCGTGAGGCCGCCTCTGAAACGGGCGTTTGTAATGTGGGTGTGGGTGTTGCGTCCTCCTGGGCAGTTCACTGGGAAGAAGCGTCCATTTCATTGCAGGCCGGTCTCTGATTCGTTTTGCTCTTGGAGTGTTCGAGTCCGCTCCACCAGGCGTGTCGCCTGGGAAGGAACCTCAGACTCGGCTGGTTCGCATTTCAGTAAACGGCTCGTGTTCCGATTTGGTTTCAGATCCAGGAAACGAGTGCGGTTTGTTTTTCCGGGTGGACCGCAGTTCACCTCGGTTCCTGGTCCCCGCTGGTCTTGACGGTCGTTGAGTTGGCCCCTTAGACTAAACTGAGCTTCCCCCTGGTGAGGCAGGTGACCAGAAGGAGGTAATTATTTAATTCCAACTTACCACACGTGGTTAAAATGTAGCATTTTTATTTTGCTACTGTTACGTATTTTTCTCCTGAGTTTGTAAAGCATCCATGAAATTGACCCTGAATTTGTGTTTGCAAAGCAGAAACGATCAGATTTGTCCACACTTGCACCTTTGCTAGGGGGGCTGGAAGCATGGTGGCATGTGTACCCCTGCAGGTGGGGGAGCGTGTGGGCAGGTTGGGGAGTGTGTACCTGTGCAGGTGGGGGAGGGCATGCCCCTGCAGGTGGGGGAGCATGTACCCCTGCAGGTGGGGGAGCATGTACCTGTGCAGGTGGGGGAGGGCATGCCCCTGCAGGTGGGGGAGCATGTACCCCTGCAGGTGGGGGAGCCTGTACCTGTGCAGGTGGGGGAGGGCATGCCCCTGCAGGTGGGGGAGCATGTACCCCTGCAGGTGGGGAAGCGTGTGGGCAGGTTGGGGAGCGTGTACCTGTGCAGGTGGGGGAGGGCATGCCCCTGCAGGTGGGGGAGCACGTGGGCAGGGAAGGTGAGTTACGGCTCTGACATCCTCGAAGCAGCACCTCCTCGCGGAGAGCGATGAGGCAGAGTTGGCGCGTGTGCAGGATGGTGGAGGAACGGCGGTTACGTTTCCGTGTTGGGGCCCAGAAAGGCTGAGAGTGCCGCGGAGCACTCCGACAGGGCCCCTCCATTCTTTCCACAGTTCACGTTCGCCCCCTGGTCCGTGAGAACGTGCTGCGTGCCCCCCACGTAGAAGGAACAGGCCGGGCGCCAGGAAGCAGGGGACAAAACAGATTCAGCCTCTGCGGGTGTGGAGCTTATGAAGCGACAGGGCAGGGAGGGAGTAGGCGGAACTGCATGTGTGATGTTCGGTGGGGGAAGTGTAAGAAAAGCAAATCCGGCTGAGAGGACAGAGAGTAAAGACGGCTTTTTTTTGAACAGATGAGGTTTTCGAGAGCCTTTGCATCGCGGCGCCACCGCAGGCCCCACGCGGTTGTAAGGAATCGCGCGGCTGCGCCTGTCCTCACCGGGTTCCCCGCGTGGGTAGCGTGTCGGGCGCCTGCAGTGCCGTGTGGCCGCCAGGAAAGCGATGGTGACGAGACCCTTGACCTTCCCTACATCGGCACCCCCCTCCCGCACGCTCGCTCGGCCTGTCCCCCGCTGACCTGCCGCGGTCTCCTCTGCCATTCCGCCGCTTCATGGGAGCTGCGTGCAGGGCTGTTTGTGCTGCGCCGAATCCTGTGAGACCCATCCAGGCGACTGTGCTTCGGTCGTGATTCCCGGAGTTGCCGAGCAGAATTCCACGGCGGCGGCGGCGGCAGTGGCGTGTCACGGTCTGCTCAACCGCGCGCCTGCCGGAGGGCGTCGGGTCACCCCCAGGGTTGGGCTCTCCTGCACAAAGCTGCCGCCAACTCCGTTCCGTGTGCAGGTCTCCGTGTGGACACGTTTCCGTTGTCTGGGGCACAAGCCCAGGGGAGCTGCAGGGCAGGCAGTGAGCCCCGCTCGGTGGTGAGAGACCCCGCTGCTGCCTGGCCGGGGGGCTGGGTTGCAGCCTCCCCCGGGCTGTGGGCGGGCAACCCAGGTTCTGCGTCTGCAGCTCAGCCTCCCCAGGATGCCGTCGCTGTGCCTTATTTTAGCCCTTCTGATGGCGTCCACGGGCGTCTCGTGGTGAGTGAGGTCCGGGGTTCACACCAGTCGTTCCCAGCAGCCTCTTCGCCGGGCTATATGGTCACCTATGACGTCACCTCTCAGAGCGACTCTGGGTTTCTGCCCGGGGCTCCGAGCCTGTGGGCCCGCGGGCCCCATGGGAAAGGGCAGCGCTAGGAGGGTGTTTGCACCCCTGTGCCGGGAACAGGAAGGCCCCGGGGAGCCGCCTCTCACCGTGCTGGTCAGGAGAGGCGGCCGGGTGATGGATGGCGACGAGTGGCCTCCAGCTCCCGGTGGGGGGGGGGCGGGCAGCGGGCACACATGTCTCCTCCACGCCTCACCTTTATCCAGGGGGAGGAAGGGCCAGACCGAAAGGGCCAGAGCTCCTGACTTCCTCAGACGTGTTGCAGGAGGAAGCGTGGCCCCACTGCGGGTTGAGACAGGAGAGCGCCCCGAATGTCTGACGAGCAGCCTCGTGGGAGGAGGGGTGTCAGGTTCAGCCCGCAGTTGACAGGGGGTGGGGGGGGGCAGGCTGGCCGGGGAGAGGACCACACGGGGAAGTCGGTCTCGTTCCTTCGGGACAACCTGTCTCACCCCAGGCTCTCCCCAGACGTAGTGGGCTGGGCGGTGAGTGCTTCCCGCCTGCGGGAATAAGATTTGGCCTGAGGAAGTGAGAGTTGCGCCCCTGGCGAAGTTAATAAAGAGTCCAAAGGAAATTCCACAGCAGATCCGTTGGAAAGGTCCCAGCGGTGCCGCGCTCCGGCGCTGGCGTGCAGCCCTGCTGGGCGGAGCCGGCCGGACCAGGGCCCCAGGCTCTGTGCGCGGCTCCAGGTCTCACCCCTCCCCCCGCCCCACCCTCGGCCTCCGTGGTCTCGGCTCACCAGGCATGGCTTGCTTTGCCATCTCTGATCTGAGTTAAGGAATCTGGGTCCCTGCCCTTTTTTAAAAAAACTGCTGGGACACATAAATATTTCTCAGCTGGGCTCCGTGTGCCGAGTGGCGTTTGCACACGCTGAGCACTCGTGTGCACGTGCAGACTCTGCTGTTGGCGTGTGGGGCCCGGAACGCAGCCCCCAGGGCCGCTGGACGGCCCGGCTCGGGCAGGGAACTGGCCGGAGCTGTGAGGTCCAAGCTGGGCGCCAGCGGCCGAGGGGCCCAGGGCACCTGATCCTGCTCACAGGGCGGATGGCTTCAGTTTCGGGGCTCAGCCACTGCCCTCTGCAGCCCCCGTTTCCCCAGCTCTTCGCCCTTGGCACCGCACCACGTCGATCTCTCCTCCCTGCCCCCGGCCAGGCCCCCTTCATCGGTGATGTCGGCTGCTTGCACCCCCAGTGCTGGCTTCCCAGTAGCCGGGAGGGGCTGGTTGCGGAACGGGTGCGTGCCGCTCGCGCTGTCTCGGTTCCCGTCACCCCAGGGACTGCCTCTGTCCCCAGCCTGTCCGTGAGGACGGACCAGGTCTCCCTCAGAGGACGTGCTTCTCTCTCTTCGAACTGACGTCGCTCGACCCCCAGACCTGCTACCCTGTTCGCTGCCCTCCCTTTCCTTGCCCTGGGCGGTCTGAGACGCCCCACCCCAGGCCCCAGCCCCCACCCCAGATTCGGTGGTGCCCTCCGTTGTCCTTGCATTGTCCAGACGCCGTTTGCGGTTGGAAACGTCAGCTTTGGGGCCTTCCCAGCGCCGGCTGCCGGACGGTCTCTGCTCCTGCTCGTGGCGCTCGTGAGTCCCGGCGTCGCGTACGCGTTCTGGGCTCCGACACGAGGGACGGCTCCCCTTTGGTTGCCGCTCGTCCGCGACGGCCCTTGTAGACCCTTCCAGGCAGTCGCTTCAGACCGGGAGGGTCTGTGCTGGGAGGTTGCCGGAGAAGCTGCTGCGGAGCCGCTGCTGGTGACGGTTTCTGAGGAGGCTCCACTGTCCTGCTGTCGCCACAGCTGCCGCCTCCGGGAGGCGGTGCGGACGGAGCCCCGGGACGCACGGGACCGGCTGGCACCCAGGGGCTGCGCTTGGGGTCCTGCAGCCCTGTTCCCGGGCTCAGTGTCCAGGCACTCACAGGTCCACTCTCCGGAAGCTGGCACCGCATAACGGCGTCCGGTTTACCGCAGCGCCTCTCGCGACTTTCAGACTTGGCAACGGCGTGAGAGCAGCACGCGCAAGTCACGTGAGCGAGTCGACACGCTGCGGTGAATCCGGCTCGGTGCTGCGCAGACCGCCCGGGCGCGGGCCAGGGTGTGGGTTCCGACACGTCCCAGCCGGTGTCCACGGGGCAGTGTACCAAATGCACGTCTACGGAGATGGGGACCGTGCCGAGGGAGCGCCCTCTGGGTGGTCCCCACCCTCAGGCCCGAATGGGGAGCCCACGTGGCGGCTCAGGAGGGAGGATGCAGCGGGGCCGCGCCCGCCACGGCCCCCAGGACAGCGGAGCGTGTTTCAGTCCCTTCTGCTCCTGACTCTCGGGGCTTCTCAGGGCCCTGACACCAACCAGAGAGCTCCCCGCGCGTCCTGCGCGTCCTTTTGGGCTAACACAGGGGCGTTCGCGGTGTCCGCGGTGCCGGGGTCCGCCGCGGATGGCCGCATTGAAGCGACTCGGGCTCCTCAGCTGGTTGCGAAGGTGCAGAGCTGCAGGCCGCTCGGTTCCGGAAATAGAACGAGAACGCACATGGAGTCTGTTCCCGGCTCCTCCAGTTAATCACGCTGTGACAAAGCCACGGGTCCCTTCAGGCTGAGCGACAGGACGTCTCCAAAGCATCGGTCGCTCAGCAGCCTCCCGCTGCGGTTCACGAAGCCACATCTTTCTCCTTTAAACAAAAGACATCCCCGACTCAGCATCCTGCAGACTGTGGCCCAGTGGGGGAGCTGAGAGAAGGGAGACACAGGTCCCAGAAGAGAGGAGTCTCCGTTTTCGGAGTTTGCTTTTCGGAGCGTGGAGGGGCTTCCGCGGGAGACCCAGCTGTGAAACTTAGAGTTGTTTGGGTTTTTTTTTTGAGCTCCGGTGCGGTGCCGCTTTCCAGTCAGGCTGAGAGCACCGTGGGCTCCTTGTGCTTGTTCCGGCCTCAGCAGCTGCTGTGAGAGTTCACCTGGAGGCGTGACCTGGCAAAGGTCGCTCTGACGTCCCAATCCGCTCCTCTTTCCGTGGCTTCGTTTCTCCCCTGCAGAAAACGGGTCGACAGAACACACCCATCCCTCTGTAAAGTTTAAAAATGACAGCTGAGCCCTGGCTGGTGTCGCTCAGTGGATTGAACTCCAGCCTGTGAACCAAAGGGTCGCTGGTTCGATTCCCAGTCAGGGCACAGGCCTGGGTTGTGGGCCAGGTCCCCAGTAGGGGGCGCACAAGAGGCAACCACACACTGATGTTTCTCTCCCTCTTTCTCCCACCCTTCCTCTCTCTAAAAATAAATAAAAAAATATTAAAAAAAAATGACAGCTGAATCCCGGGAGAAAGTAGGAGTTTTTATGACTTTTCCTAAGAGGTTCAGTGATCTCAGGATACTGAAAACCAGCTTCGGAGAGAAGGGTGCCCAGCAAAGAAGGCAGTTCACCAGGATCTGGGATTGGCATGTTGGGAGTTGGATCTCATGCACAAAGCTGCATAAAAAGCATTTTATGTTGTACGGGGGAAACCCCCGCAGTCCCACGCTCGAGTGGGATGGGTGCCCCCGTTCTGAAGCCGTCCCAGCCCCCCTTGCCCTCCCCAGGACGCGCGCATTCGCACGCCGGACCGTTCGGGAGCCCGTGACCCTCAGGTGCCTTGGGAAGCTGTGTCCCTGTGTCCAGCAGTTACGTCCTTTGTTCCGAATCGCAAAGGGGCAGACGTTCCACCCGGCGATAAGCCGGCGTCCTCTCCCTCGTGGCCAGGTGGGTGGCAGGTGCCCTGGGAACCTTCGTGCCACAACCGGAGACCCAGGGCAGCTGACGGGAGCATCGTGCCTGGAAGGGAGGAAGGGGCTGGCGAGATCTGGGACCCGGTCAGCTCTTCCTTGGACCCTGGCTTTCCCCAGCGTGCCCCGCGAGACAGACGGCCTTTGGTGTGCTGAAAGTAAGCACGGGCTGGACTGGCCCTTCGCTCTGAGGCCAGCACCAGAGGAGACACCAGAGGAGAGGCCCGTCGGGCAGGTGTGGGTGTCTAGTGCGGCGCTTACCGGGCCTTTGCCCATGAACTAGGACTTCAAACCTGAGTTCGAGTTTGCTGCGCACTTGAACAAAACACCCTCCGGCACTGCGTCGGCCTGGCTGGCTGCGGCAGGGGGCCCTGGGCTGCTGCTGGCCTGTTCTGAGCCTGGGACGACGTGGGGGCCGTGGAGAAGGGACCAGAGAGGCAGCGGGACCTCCCCAGCCTGGTGGGACGGGTGTCCCCCGGCAAGGGCCATGTAGAGGGTCCGGCTTCCAATGCTTTTCCCACTGGCTCCTTTCTGAGTGCTCAAAACCCTACCTCAAGATGAAGCGATTTCCCTTCACTCTCTTTCACCCTCTGGGCTGACTGGTACAGGACATCACTCTGGCCCCCCTCCGAGGGCATGACCGCAGACCAGACCACAGGTTCCTCTGGGAAGCACGGGGCCCTTGGCTTTCTCATAGGCAGGTGCACCTGCTGAGCAGGTGTCTTGGACCCCGAGGACCTGTAGCGCCCAGAGACCCAGGGAATGGACCGGTGCTTGGTGGCTCAGGGAGGAGTGGGTCACCGGCATCGCGTCTCCGAGGTGCGGTGGGTGCAGCTTGTGACGTGTGTGTGGCCAATGTCTCCACAGGAGCCATCAGTTTCCTGCGCTCGCTGCTGGAGCCCGACCCCGTGAAGAGGCCCAACATCCAGCAGGCCCTGGCGAACCGCTGGCTCAATGAGAATTACGTGGGCAGGGTGCCATGTAGCGTCGCCTACCCCAACAGGTGAGCAGGAGCCTCCCCGGGGGCCCCTCCTCGGGCCGGACAGGCCCTCAGCGAGCCCTGAAGGGTCAGGACAGGGAGCTGTGTGTGATTCAAGACAAAGCCGCTCCCACCCCCCACCCACGCGGGCAGCCCCGACCAGCCCCGCTCAGGGCACAGGAGGAGGTGTGGATGGACCCCCTGTGCCCCCGCCCCGTGCGCCCTGCACGGTGCCTGTGGAGGGCAGGTGAGGCTGAAATCCGGGCCTCATCCCCCTGCTCACACCTAGTACTGACGGGCATCCTTCCCAGAGGGGCGCCTCGTCTTCACACGAAGGGACCCTTCAGACCGGCTGTGCCCAAAGGAGCGTGTGTGTCTGAGTGTGTGAGCGTGTGTGTGAGTGTGAGTGAGCGGGAGGCCCACCCGGCCTCCTCTGCCAGCCTCACTGGAACGCCTCTCTCTCCTCCAAACCACCCACGGGCCCTGCCTCCGGGTGCCCGGGTGGGAGGGACAGGTGGTAGCAGGAGTCGCTGGCCCCGGGCGGTGGCCCCCTGGGGCTCCCCGTGAAGGCTCCCGGAGCGGATTCCGAGGGGCAGCCTCTGTACGGAGGCCCCCGGGCCCGGACCCCTGCTTGGAGACACTGAGAGACACCTGCTCACGCCGGGGAGCTGCCTGCAGCTCCAAGACCAGCCCACGGGGGTGTTTCCCGGTCTGTTCTCCTGCCCGTCCGACATGTGGCTGTAGCCAACAGGAGCGAGGGGGCGGGGGCCCTGCCCATGGTCACTCGAGAGCCAGAGTGGGGATCGCCTGGGGCCGACGCCGCTCAGGCCTGGGGCCCCCTGGCTCTTCTTCAGATCGGAGTGTCCTGCGAATTTGAGGATAAGAGGACCACTGGTGGACGGGCCAAGGGCGTGACAGGCCAGGGAAAAGTGTGCTCTGTGATCGTGTTTTCGGGCTGCCCAGGAGGGTCTGGAAGCTTCCACCAGGCCTTATCAACATTGTGGCCTCGAGGTTGGTGGCCTTCTGAGGGCCGAATGTAATTTTAGGACTGTGTACATGTAGCTACTCCTTAACTGTTAAGGAGTTGAAATTACATTCGGCCCTTTGAAGGCAACCGCGAGGCTGATGTGGCCCCTGGTGACAGTGAGTTTGGCACCCCTGGTCTAGAAGAACCTGAGGGGACACGGGTGGGCATTCCTGGGGGCCACATCCATGCTACCAGGTCACACCTACACTCCCTGTGGCAACAGACCAGGAGGCTTCACCCACTTGTCACCGAGGATTCGCACGAAGTCCAGGTTCCTTGGTTACCTGGGGCCCCTGGGACCAGACCGCTGGTTTCCGGCCCAGGCTCGGCTGGGGCCGGTCTCTGAAACAGACCCAGAAAGTCTCCCCAGCGAGGGACAGGGAGCGAAGCCGGGCCGGGCCTGCTCGCCAGCGCCCGGGAGGAGGCGGCACACGGGGGCACTCTCCGTCGAGTGTGGGTGCCGCCGGCCGCCCGAGGGGTCGCTAGGCCCGTGCGTCACTGTCCCAGCGAGCTGGCTTGGCCCGCTAACACGGCAGCCGTCGAAGGAAGCAGGCCTGGTGCTAGAAAGAGTTTCCCCTCGTGGGCCGAAGCGTCACCCACTACGAGTCACCTGTGGCGTCTCGTGTTGTGCTCGCCCCACAGGTTGCAGGCAGGCTCTCGTAGATGAGAACTTGAACTCCAGCATCCTGGGCTGGCTTTGCCAGGTCAGGGTTTCTGACCTTGGACTCGGTCCCAAGGACCAGGCTGCGTGGGAACTAGCCAGGCAGGCTGTAGAAATGGTCCGGACCGCGTGTGTTGCAGAGTCGGGGCTCGTGCGTCCTGTCGATGGAAGGCCGGCTGCTCGTCTCCTGGAGGCAGCGTGACGGGCGGGTTGTCAGGAACGAGACTGGGGTTCTGATCTTGTGGGGGGGGGCACAGCTTAGTTACTGCCTTTATTTTGAAAAGCATTTGAGGTGGGAAGAAAGCGACAGTTACTCTTCTGGTTTGACCAGCCCGCAGATAAATGCCGCGGGACCCTGGGACCCGAGGAAGAGAAATTCTCTTCATAAAGTGTGTTCTGTAGCTTCCCAGCCTGCCTCGCCCCAGATTTAACCATTTTAGACGTCGTTAGTGTTTCCTGTTGGGGGAGAAAGAAAAGAAAGGTCCCGTGTTTCAGATCTCTCCTCTGGAAAGCCACCGCACACGCACCCCGCGCCCCTCGGCCTGCCTGCTGGGCTCCGTGGCCACCCGCCTGTCCCTGTCTGAGAGGCGGCGAACGTGCCACCTCGCCAGGGTGCCCAGGCTGAACTCGGGGCTGCTCCTTCCTGCCTCTGGGACCCCGGGCGCGCACGTCACGGCCGTGGGCCGCCTTTGCTCATCCGAGAGCGAGGGGCGTGATAGTGCCCCCCCATGGGAACGTCGTGGAAGCTGCGTGGGTTCCTGTCTCTCTCCCCCTCCGCCCCCCCCAGGAGAGGCTTGTTGAATGAATGAATGAACGAACAAATGAATGAGTGGATGAGTGAATGAACGCCTGTGTTTCTTTGGCACTTCCCCCCACGGAGTGTAGCTCCGTAACCTTCCTGCAAAGGTTTGACCTGTCTGCGGAGAGCGCCCTGCTTCGCAGCTGAGCCCCCAGTTTCCTACCTAGGAACACATGAGCTCACGGTGTTCCTTTAAACCCTGTCTGGGCCGGTTCCTGAAAACCCACTTTATTGCCCAGCTTACACACTCACTTAAGTGTGGGCTCCACCCCCGTCCGACAAGCACAGCTGAAGGAAAGAACATTGGAGCGTAGCGAAACCTGGGAGCCCCGGGGGAATCAGAGTGCGGTGCAGGTAGTAGGAAGCGCTGAGAGATTGCCGCAGCCTGGCGGGGCGCGTGGGTGGCTTGCGGTTCTGCAGGAGATTCTGCCCTTTTTTGAAGACCCACACTGAGGTGTTTCGGGAAGAAATGCGCTGATGGCTGGGATGGAAAGTAAGAAGGGAAGGAAGGCGAAGGAGGAGGAAAGGGGAGAGGGAGGGGGAAGGAAAGAAAGGGAAAGAGACACAGCAAAGTGTTAACCTCGGCCCATCCAGGCGCTGGGTCCACGGAGGGGGACGCCGCCGTTTCCTCCGCTTTTCTGTAGAAGGGACCTTGGTCGCGGTGGAAAGTCGCCGAGCGGCCGGGGCAGGGGCCCTGTGTCACCCCGTGCGGGCGGCGGGGTGACCGCGCCCTGTCCCTCTGCCGCCAGGATCTCGCTGGCCGACCTGAGCCCGAGCGTGCTGCTGCACATGACGGAGAAGCTGGGCTACAAGAACAGCGACGTGATCAGCACCGTGCTCGCCAACCGCGCCTGCCACACCCTGGCCATCTACTTCCTCCTGAACAAGAAGCTCGAGCGCTACCTGTCGGGGGTGAGTGGGGCCCGCGCGGCGTCTCCCTGTGTGTGTCCCCTCGGTGACGCTGGATCTCAGCGGTGACTTCAGACCCAGGGGAGGCTGAGGGTCCCAGCGGGGGGAGGTGAAAACAGCAGCAAACCTGTCCGTTCTGGGGGGCGGGGGGCACGCTGTCCGTCGCAGGCGGTTTTCCCGTGTCCTCGCGCAGAGTCAGGCTCGGGACAGATTGCTGCGAGGCTGGGGTCTCCCCTCCCCTTGGCTTCTCCTCCGCCTTCTTCCTGCCACTTCTTAGCATCCTGGGGTCCCCGCTGGAGGCACTGGGGACCTGTGTGGCCGTCGAAGCTGGGGGTGGTGCATTGGAAAGACCCCCTGTGCACATTTGTTCTCCAGAAGAACGAGACGAGAGCCACCGCCTGGCCCCTGCCGCTCTTCTCCAAGGCTGTGCGTCATCAGAGTGCAGGTGGCCTGTGCCCCTGTGAGGTCCCGCGGAGTCCCACCACCGCGGTGGGGTGGCGCCCTCGCCCCTGGTCCCCTTCACTCCCCTGCGGTCGGCTCCCGTGTACCTGGGGCTGCGAGTTTACACGTGTGGTGGCGAGGGTTAGTCTTGACCAAAATCAGCTCTTTCTTGGCGGACAGTGGCTCGGAAATAACTCCGCAGGGCAGACCGGGTTGAGGGCGGTGCGGGCGCTCACCGCCTGCCCCTCCTGCTCAGGGTGTGGGGGCTGCCCCGACCTAACGGGAAGTGTGCCCACGAGATTCGGAAGGCCAGGCAACCGCGGGCAGGTGGGCGCTGTTCCCACCGTCACAACGGGGTGTCCACCCTGTGGGCGGGGCACCGGGAGGCCTGGCTGTGGGGCTCGCCGCTGTCAGGAAGACACGTAAATCCACCCCGAAGGTGAACTTCTAGTGGGGGGTCCGACCTCTGGTTGTCTCGGGGACACACTGGAAGAAGAGTTGTTTAGGGCCACACGTTAAATACACCGTGACACATAATCGCACAAAAAAGTCTCGTCGTGTTTTAAGTAAATTTACGCTTTTCTGTTGGCTGCATTCACAGCCTTCCTGACCCGCCTGTGGCCCTTGGACTGCGGGCTGGACACCCCTGCAATCCAGAGTTTTTTGGTGCTATTTAAAAGATAACCCTAATATTTCACAAAATGTCCCTACAGTAGGCTTGGAAACCTTTTCTTTCCTTACCCGAGGGCTTTTGTAAATTGGCTTTAGAGAGAGAGGAAGGGGAGGGGGAAACACTGATGCGAGAGAGAAGCATCCATCAGTTGCCTCCCCTACGGGCCGGGACTGGGGATCGAACCCGCAGCCCTTTGGTTACGGGACGATGCTCCAACCAGCTGAGCCATCCCGGCCAGGGCCTGGCAGCCTTTCCTGAGGTTTCTATTTGAGAGGTAAAGCTGGACGTCCTTCCACAACCGGGGGACCAGCCTCCTCTGTGCCGGGGCAGCAGCGACCTCCATCATGCCTGGAGGCAGGGTGGTTAAGAGTGTGTCTCGCGGTGAATGGGTCTGGGAGGCGTCCGGGAAGCATCTCTGCGCAGACGACGGGCCTTCATGGGGGTTTGCGGCTGGCCGGGCACGTGACCGGACAGGCGTTTCTGAGCTGCCGCGGTTTGGGGCGCTCGCTTTTGCTTCCACAGGAAATGGTGCGCTGAATGCCTGTGTTTGCGGAACCAGC
This sequence comes from Anoura caudifer, assembly GCA_004027475.1. Lineage (NCBI taxonomy): Eukaryota > Metazoa > Chordata > Mammalia > Chiroptera > Phyllostomidae > Anoura > Anoura caudifer. Next base: position 64,675 of record PVKU01007910.1, read on the forward strand.
CGAGGAAGGATGCTCTCGGGGTGTAACACTCTCCATGGCCAAAGGCTGTTAACCAGGAGAGCGGCGGCGATTCAGGGGGAAGGGTGCTCCGCGAGAGCAGAGGGCAGGCCCCAGGGGCGGCCAGGCCGGGTGGGTTTGGCGACGGTGCCACGGTCGCCGGGAGCTGCTGCTGCGGGGAGCAGCCGAGGCAGCGAGAGGGGGCCCTGACACGCCGCCTGCTCCGTGCCCCTGGCTGCGTGACGAGGAGTGACTGAGAGACGGCCTCCCCCCGTGGAGGCTCGCGGATCTGCCGCGACGGGGCATTGAAGGTCAGGCCGCCCTGGCAGCCGCTTCTGGTTGCTGTTTTGTCAGAGGCTGGTGGGCCCCTCGCTTCTTCCCCGTCACTTCCTGTTCCTGCTTCGTCATGTTTATGACACACATGACACATGGGTAGGGTGCTCCGTGCTCGTGGTTTTTCAACAAATGAGCACGTGGTCCAGACGCCTGCCCACAGCACTTCCACGGGGGGGCTCACGGTCGCACCCCCGGCCACCGCGGTGGAGGGCGGCTGCTAAGGATTTAAATAAGTCAAAGGGAGGGAAGAGGACCGGCCCTGGCTTTCTTTTTCCGGATGATGAACGACCTTCAGAAGATGAGTCTTCCGTCAGCGTTTCCCCGAAACCGGCCTGAAGTCCAGTCCATGCTCTCACCAGTGTGAAGGACGGCGTGGCTCCTGCCCTCGGCGGCCAGCAGAGTGGCCGCTTCTCCGGCAGCCCCTTTGGATGCTGACCCGCTGGGGGGAGGGTCTCGGGTTGTTTAAACACTTTCCCTCTGGTGCTCCCTCCACATCTGCAGGGGCAAACCTGGTTTCGCCCCCTCCTCCCGAACGTTCTCACAGCGCGGCCTGCGCGGCAGAGACCTGCGTCCTCCCGGGGAGCCCTGCCGCCTGCCACACCCTGCCCTCCGCGGCCCGGCCTCAGGGAGGGGATCGGGGCTGAGCGGACTCTGTCTGCGGAGAATGTTCTCCGGAACCGCAGCTCATGGCGCCCTCACTGCGGACCGGCCTTCTTTCCCTGTGTCCGTTCCGCCCTCAGCGCTGAAACCAGAGGACGTACCTGGCCTCGCTCCCAGCTGCTCTGACTGGGGCGAACGTGCCCCCACCGGCGAGGACAGCGCTCCTGGGCCGCAGCGGATTTAACCGCGCTGTGTGCCCCGGCCCAGTTCTTAATCCCGACCCCTTAAGGACGACACCTGTGATTTCGAAAATGCAACTTGTGATCGAAAGGGTGGAACGGCAGACCTCAGCCACCTGTGCCCCGCACCCCCCCCCCCCCGCTCTCTTGATCCTCGTTCCTTTTTTCTGAAGCCAAGAAGCGTGGGTTTAAATCTGGAGCTCTCGAAGGGACATTCTGTGAATGTTTACTGGCTGATAAACAAATCGGCCACTGAATCTCACCTGTCTGCAGATGGGGGAGGGGGAGGGTGGCCCTCCATCCATCACAGGTGTAGCTGTCTGTCTGTCTTCTTCTGGCCCTGGGTGAATTGCTGGGGCTCCTCTCAGGGTGGGGGGCAGACAGGGACCGTTGTCAGATAAGCCAATCACAAGGACCTGTGTCCTGTATAGCAGTTCAAAGGAACGGAGTTACGCCTCCCAGCTCGGCCCCCGGGCTCCGAGCTGACGCTGCAGAGCATCTCGTTGTGCAGATGGAGGCCTGCAGGGAGCGGCGACCCCCCCCGGGGGCCCCCTGGCCTTTCCTGGCAGAGAGCCAGGGAGGGGGCTTCTCCGCGGTTCCCTGCCCTCCCCTGCCCGCCACTTGGGGCACTCGAGCCCAGCCCCGGTTTGAAACCGAATCGGCTTTAACGGACGTTTCTGTTTCCCGTGCGCTCAGCATGTTTTCCCTCTTCTCCTCGGCAGAAACCCGACCTCCAGGACAGCCTCTGCCCCAAGACCCCGCTCTCCCAGGTGGGCCGGTGCAGGCCCAGCACGGAGCCCTACGAGGTGAGCGGCCCCTCGGCGCCCCTTGCTGTCTTGAGAACAGCCGCCTTCCACGGCTGGGGAGGTAGGGGCTGGGAGCAGCGGCCAGGCGGTGGCTGTGCCCGGGCCGAGGTGGG